>NW_019167926.1:8792482-9046015 GCF_002303985.1 Durio zibethinus | reverse complement strand
GTCCATTTAAGCATTTTAATTGGATTTTATTGGGTTTAGTTTTATTGTGATCATGTTTTTTAGCTACCCAAAACCCATTTGTGAAATCCAAAGCTTTTTAAATCTAAATTTATTAAATTTTAATTATTTTTAAAAAATCTAAAAATTAAGAAAAAAATAATAAAAAAAAAGAGAAATTGGAATATAATACCGTGCACCACACCAGCACACATCATCATTTGTCTAATCGCCCTACCCATAACCAATCGCCCTACAGAGACCATGTCAGTTGAATTTCAGCTACCAATCACCCTATCTCCTACAACTGCCCATTCTCTTTCTCTGTAGGTGAGAAAAAAATCGAAAAAAATTAAAAAGTGATTTAAAATTATAATATTTAATTTAATTTAGATTAATTTTTTTATTTGATTTGAATTAAATTTAAATATTAAATATATATTAAATTCGGATCGAAATTTAAAAAATAAAAAAAATTAAATCAAATTAAATTATATATTTTTATTAATTTATATATATTTTTTAAATTTTTATAAAATAAAAATAATTATTTTATATATAAATTTATTTAAATATATTAAAATTTTATTAAAATAATATATATATAAAATTTAAAATTTAAAAATTAATAAATCAAATCAAATTAATAAATTTTAATTGGATTGAATCAATTTAAAAAAAATTATTCGAATTCAAATTAAATTTTAAAAATTTATAATATTTTATATTATTTAAAAATTCAAATCAAACCAAATTTAATTTGATCTGGACTGATATATTTTACTTTTCTCCTCTAGTGTCTTGCCTTTATCTCTGTCTTTCCTATGATCCCAAGGTTCTTTTTAAGATTGAGAAATTTTGATAGAAAAGAGCAATTTTGGACAACAATTAGACTTTGTCAAAAAATTCTTTGACCACTCCTTGTAAACGGAAACCTAACTTCGCAGTGACACCCCACCAGCAACAACCTCGAGCCTTCCTTGGCCGCCACCCATTGTTGAACAACATCACTGCCCACTGCCTTTCAACCTACGACCAGATCACCATTAACCCAAACAGCCCGACAACCTTTCTTGTGACCCAAATTCGAAACCCATAGCACCTATAAAACAAAAGAAAATTAGCAAAACCAAACACATTCCTCTTAAAGGGAGGAATAGCAACAAATAAAAAAATCACATAAAAAAAGAGAAAAAATAAGGTCTCAAAGAGCTTTTTTGTTTTGGGGGTTTCAAGAAGTTTCGGGGCTAGACTTCTCGTAAGGAGGAAGGCCTCAACTTGGAGAAGGACATAGATGGAGCTGATGGTAATTGGAGCATTAAAGGTAGAGATTTCTTGCGTAGGAACCACGGGTTTCAAAGTTAGTTCTAGGAAGTTAGAGGTGGTTTTAGGAAAAACTACTTACATATTTGGAAAGGGGAGATCGAGAGGAATAAGTAGGTGAAATTTAGGCTCAAATCGGTGCCAGTTGGTCACGGCTGACATGGTGGTAGACCGTTAGAATCTGACATTGGGTGGTTGGTTGTTTAGTTTGTTTTTTTTAAAGAACTTTTTTTTCTTTTTTTTTTTTTAAATGAAAAGGTTAGAAATGGTTTCTTAAAAAAAATATTATCTTTTATAGTTTTTTTTTTTAAAAGAAAAAAAAATACCTGACCTGCGTATGGACCAGACCAGAACTCGTGGTCCATGCGCCCAACCCAATGCCCAGCTTCTGTTGGCCTTTCCCAAACCCAATTTGGTTGACTTTTCATGAACTAGCCCAAAGCCGTTGTTAAAACCAGATTAAACTTAATTGCAAGAAAATTTGTAAAAAAAAACGATTCAAAATCGGTTCAAGCTATCGGTGAATCGCTTTGAACCATTACCCTTTGACTGATTATTTTTGAGTAATTTTTTTAATTTTTGATTTTTCTATATTTTCAATAAGTTATTTATTTATTTTTGCATATTTGAATTTTAATTTTTTAGAATAAATATATATTTTTAAAAAAGACAACAAGTAAAATAATCTAATAAATAAAAATAAAAGCTTTATAAGATGATGAGATCCTAAAACAATTCACGTAATGCTTCTTATAAAGTCTTTAGGTAAAATTTTTTTTTTAAATATTATTGTTGTAACGGTTTTGAGATTGCTAGACAAAAAAAATTTAAAATCATAATAAAATAAAAAGTCGCCACTAATTTTTTTTTAAAAAGTGATTAGCCATTCAAAAATTTATCTTTTTAATAAAATTATAAAAATAGATTTAAAGTTTATCAAAAAGATAAATTTCGATATACCAAAAATCAAATTGGGTTCAAAAGTTGATTATGTATGAGAAAATATTAGCACCCCACAACGCCCATAAATTGATATTAATTAATCATGCGTTATTTTCGGTGTTTGATAAAATAATTTTGATTTGAAATTTAATTGCAATTCCCTTCATCTTTCAGAAAAAAATTAATTTTAAAAAATTTTTATTTAAGAATATTATGAAAATTTTTGTTAAAAAAATACCTTCAAATTCTCTAACCTAAAGGTAGAATTCAAAGATTTTTTTTTCATCTAAAATCTATCGCAACATTCCTTTTAAAAATAAAATAATATTATTCACAAATGATAATTATTGACAATTCTTCAATATTTAGACAGAGTACCAACACTTATATTTTACAAAATGCTATATTTAATTTTATTTGTTTAAAACTAATTTTATTTAATTTTATTTGTTTAAAACTAATTTTTAATAACTTTTTATGTGGTAAAAACAAAAAATAATATAATTAGTATTGTACATCCATAATTAGAACAAACATATATGTGCATTATAAATGAACACATTAATTTAAAAATAAAACATATGCAATTGATTATAAAATACGAATTTAAGAATCAAATTTTTAAATATAAAGAGACTATTTAGACTATTCAACTTTTAGACAAAATTTGAGTGTGATTATTTATATTTAAAATTTTATTTTATTATTTTCATTATTTTATACTTTATATTTGTTGTTTTAACAAAATGAATTTCTTTTGAGTTGTGAAAATATATGAAAATTTTTAATGAAATAAAATTTTTTAAATATTCTAACACTAGGTAACATTTGAGAACAAATTACTTCATAAAAAGTTTTTAGTAAATTCTTAAAAATTTAAAATGAATTTGGGTTTTTGGATAGATTTAAGTTTAAATTTTAAGAATTTATGAATCTTTTTAAAAATTTTTAATATCTAAATAGATTTTCGAAGTAAGTTTATTTTTATAGTTCTCTTAAAAATAAATTTTTTTATTTTTATATATTTCATATATTTTTTCTTTTTTTTTATAATAATAATAATTATTATTATTATATTTTTTGCATGAAACTAGTGATCATAAAAAATAAGAAAAATAAAAAATAACTTATAAAAAAGAATCAAATTACACAAATATCATAATATATAAGATTTAAGTTTAAATAAAACTTGATAGCATGAAAGAAATATATATAAAAAATGAATATATTATAGCATTTGTTAGCCTATAAAGCCTAGGCTATGAAACATGAATGATGGGTAATGTCTAATCTTTAGGCATTCTTTACCAAGCAGGTTGAAAACTCCTCACGATAGGACCCTCATCCTTTTATTATTATTATAATTATTTATAAATTTTTTTGCGAAGGCTCATGCATGCCGACTTCACCTAAAAGAAATAAAAACCAAACGCATAAAAAGTTGGGGCCTCGAGTCTTTATCCGTAGGTTCTTTGTATATACAATGAAATTATAAACTTCTTTTTGAGCTTTCCTCCCCAAAAGCCAGCAGCCTTATCTTAGGATAGAAAGAAAATAAAAAGTTTTTTTTAAAAAAAAAAAAAAAACCTTTCCCACACGAATAGACACCATGTCAAAAAGACCCTGAACGAAATGAAAACCAGCCTAGTTTCCAGGAATGGGATGCCAAACTCAAAAATGAAAAAAAGCAAGTAGAGCCAGAGGAGCTTTAACCGTTCCTGCATTTCCCTTGTTTAAAACAAAATATTTTTTTATGGAAACAAAACCCGAACTGAAATAAAGGATAAAATGAGTTGTTCTTAATCTTAAACGGAACACATGAAGGATTAAATTAGATCTCTGCAGACAAACCATGCGTATAGAGTAGTAACAGTCATGAAGATAATGGATTATAGTTTTTGTGAGCATTAAATCAACCATGCAGATGTAGAAAAAATAAATAAAATATATATAGTACATTCTAATCCCTTAATGATGGACCTGCATGTCCAGAGAAGAGGTCAAGAACCATGAAAATTTTAAAGCTTCAACAAGATCACATGGAATGGAGTTTCAAGCTCTAGCCAAGACATCAAAACATCATGAAATGATAGGAACTTTGGAGTTTTTGTGACCCATCAGCAAAACAGAAAAGAAAAGGAAAACTTACGAACTACGGAGAACGTATTGGCTGGTTAAGGGACGTAAAGGTATTACCTATTTTCAAGTTTCAACAGAGTTTACTTTTTCCTTTCAGTAAGCTTCCCACCTTCTCCTTTCTCCGGTTGTCCTTCTCTTTTTTTTTTTTCAACCTTCTTTTCCCTTGGCTTTTGCTCTTTTACGAATCCTCCCTTCTCTTTTTTTTTTTTTTACTGTTTCTGAAGTTCTTTTTTGTTTTTAGTTTCCTCCTTTTTTTACTGTTTCTGAAGTTCTTTTTTGTTTTTAGTTTCCTCCTAAGCTCTTTTTTTTTTTTTTTTTGTTTCTCCTCCTTTTTCTCGCCAAAAAGAAAAAACCCTCCCCTCTTTTTTTGAAAGCTATCCTTCCCTTTAAACCACCTAGGCCCCCTTGCTTCTTAAGCTTCCTGTTGTCTTCATTCTCTTGCCCATTGCCTGCCACTACTTTGTCCTCTTTTCTACAGGTTACCAGTGCCAAGATATTCAGCTTGTCTCCGACTGAGATTGTCTCCTTTGTTTGTTTTTTCATGCAATCCTCAAGTGGTATTTTCAGACATTTCCTTTCATTATTACTTTTTGTTTTGACATTTTAAACCCCCTCTAGCCCTTACGTTACATATTCCACTTTCTTTTATCCGAGATAAAAGTCTTAACTCCTTAATTTTTTTAGCCCCTATTTTGGGTCATCTTCAAGATTAATCTTGGGCTCATTTTTGGCTTGTAATTGAATTTCTAAGTGGGCCGACTTATGGGCTCAAAATGGGCTTCTAGTCAGGCCAAACCCAAGTTCAAAAATGAGTTTGGGTCAATCATGTTTAAATGGTCTAGACAAAATTTTGTGTCTATAACTACTCCTATTAGCAAATTAAAGGTTAGTCACATTTATCAACTTTATTTTCTTGAAAGCCGTGAGCACTTGTGTGTGCTAAATGCACTATAAGACTAAGATTGCACATTCCTAATAGCAATTGCTTTTTAGAGAGTTTATAGTGCTTAAGGTATTAAAAATGATATTAGAGCCAGGGTCATAGGTTCGAGTCCCAATGATGTTTTAGAGGGGGAGATTGTTGGCAGATTGGAGATTGCTTATGTTTATCAACTCAATGCACTTGAATGTCGTGGGTGCTTGTGTATGCTAAATGCACTATAAGACTACGGTGTACCTTTTCCTAACAACAATTGCTTTTGAGAGAGTTGGTAGCGCCAAGGTCCTAAAAGAATATTAGTCTTGAATTGATATTTGTTTTGAAATGATAAAAAATTAAGCTAAATAAGCTTAATCAAAACTTTGAAAAAGATTTATTTAGTACATGTTCTTAAGTTTTATTATTTTAGTACTAAATAAATAATATGATTTTCAAAGTTTACACAAGCCTTTCTTTATGTTTTCTTATTTATCAAATCAAAACTACCTTTAAACATTATTTATTTGAGTTTAAATGAATGTCCAATTGTTGTTTTTAAAGTAAATTTATTCATTTTGGACTCAATACAATTTTGATAACATTGGCTTTGAGAAATAGATTAACTTAAGAAAGTTGTTTTATAAGAACAAAGTTTTTCAACATTGAACTTTATAAATATTTCTATATTAATTCACAAAGTTTTAATATTTGAATTTTATATAGTTGAAAGCTTTTAAGTTTACTTTCTAATGATCAAACAAAATCTAAATCTAAATTTTTTAAGAAAAGATTTTGAATTTTTACTAAATATTTTACAGTTGTCTAAAAACTGCACAAAGAGTAGATTTGAAAATTCACTATAATTTGTATACAATGAATTAGGTGATGAATTTTATATAGATAGAAAGCCCTTGAAGTTTAGTTTCTAAATCTTCCAAACCAATTTTTGATGTTTGAAATTAGTATAATCCAAGATGTGATTAAATAGTGAGTAGAATGTAAAACAAAAAATAATCACCTAGCTTGACTGGATTGATCCCCTAGGTTATAGGATCAATCCCCTGCTTAAACCAATTAATCCTCTCTTATAATTGATCGATTGATTTTTCTTACAAAAATAAAATAGATTTGAAAAATACCAAAAGGGATCGATCCCTTACAAAAAGGGATCGATCGGGTAAGGCATAAGATCGATCCCCTATGCCCAAAAATGCTCCAACAGCTAGCTTTTCATGCTTTAATGATTTTTCTCACTCCAAATTATCTATATGATAACTTTTTTTAATTATTCTATATATGAGCATTTCCAACACATCAAAGAATTTGATGAAATAATAAAGTAAGATCAAAAAGTTATATTTTTAAAACTAAAAAAATAAAAGTTTAAGCTTAAATATTAATAATTTTTTTATTTCATTGATATCCAAAATATTTGTGTTTTCATTAACCATTTTCTTTTACTTCATTTAAAACATTTAACCTTGAGAAGTATTTGTTTACAAAAATTATAGTATCTTTTAAAAGGGAGCTTCTTTTGATATGTAAATGTAGAGGTTTCTAACTTAAGTTTGAAGAAAAAGAAATAATGTATTCTCAATCAAGATTATGATTAAACATTCGTAATATGGACAATTCAGAAAAGATGAATGTAGTGCCTTTAAAAAAAGACCAAAATTCTATAAATCTTTGTGTTTGATTTCTCTATCTCTATCTCTATCTTTTTATTTTGATATTGGTTTTATTTTTTATTCAATTATATTGAAATCTATTTTTGGGAAAGGATTTGAAGATATCCAATTCACCATTTTCTTAGAACACCATCTCACCTAAAAAACTAATAATTGGTATTAGAGCTTTGATCTCTTTTTATAGGTTTAACTACCTTGAGTAAAGATCTTATGGCTTAATTTAGATTCCAAGATCATGAAAAGGTCCTTAAAGCTCATATATTTGATAAATATGAATTTTATGAATAAAGAATGAGTATGAAGGTGTTAATATTGGCCCAAGAATTTAGAGCTTCGAATATGGTTGAAAAAAGGCTTGAAACTCCTTTCAAATACACAAACTACATGAAGCAAATAATGGATAATGCAAAGGCCAAGTTTATTTTCTATGGAGCTTTGGATCTTACTACTTCAACTTGATCACAAATTGCTCCACCTCAAATAAGATATTGGAGCAAATACATGAAAGACAAACCTCTAACCAAAATGCACCATGTCTTATGGGTTTTAAAGAATTAGAGGTAACCTCTAATTCTATTGATTCAAATTCATGTACTTATGATAAATTATATGAAGCTTACAATGAGTTGTATGATGAATGTAAATCAATGATGAGGAATTATAACAAAATTATTTCAAAGTTGAATCTAGAGAATAAATTTTTGATGAATGCAAAAAATGCTTTAGAAAAAAAAAATGAAAAAATGCTAATAGATTTACAAAACCTGTCCAAATATGTATGAAATTTTAGAAAAAGAAAATTTTGATTTGAAAAAGAAATTTGAAGTTTTGATGAATGAAAAACAAGAGCTTTTAAACAAGAGTTTAAGTACTAAAATGATTAAATGTAATTTTTATCATTTTCATAGTCATACTACACATATTCATTCTATAAAGAGAAAAGTTCCATTTAAAATTAGGCAAGTGGGTTTCAAAAAGAACTAGAGACTTGGTCACTAACTCTTAAGAACCCAAAGCAATTTGGATACCAAAAATAAAATGAGAATGTCTCTTGTAGGTGTGATAGAGTAAGGAGTTACAATGTGCTTTTGAAAATTCGATACTCTAGACACACAATGAAAATAGGTAACCTCTAAGCCTAATATTTATTTAAAAAGTATTTGAAATTGATTGTCTATTGTTGGTTGAATGTTGAAGTGCTTAATTGCTATATGTTTTATTGATATATCTTGATTGATTCTAAATTATTTTGAAGAAAATATATACCCACATATGCTATGTTGATATTGCAAATTTGATTGAAATTGATTATACGTTATAATTTGTATGATTTTAAAAAATATGAGCTTGATTGTGTATGTATTTATTTTTGCTCTTGAATGTATGATTTTAATAATTCCTCACATATCTATGAATTATGCAAAGAAGTAGATAGCCCACATGATAACCAACACAATTTTTTTTTTGAAAAAGCTCTTTTAAACGGGAACTTAGACTCTTTAAACAACATAAAAATTTTCTCTAAATAGAGGCTCAATAATTTTGAAAAATATAAAATGCTCATCTCAATAGAGACTAGATAACTTTGAAAAATATAAAGAGTCCCTCTCAACAGAGACTCAAAAACTTTGAAAAATATATAAAAATTTTCTCTTAACAGAGGTTCAATGACTTTTGAAAATATAAAAGGCAAAGGCTTAACAACTTTTGTAAATATAAAAAGTTCCTCTTAACAGAGGCTTAACAACTTTTGAAAGATATAAAACGCTCCTCTCAATAGAGACTCAACAACTTTTGAAAAATATAGAAGACTTATCTTAACAGAAGCTCAACAACTTTAAAAAATATAAAAAAGATTCTTATTTGAAAGAGATCAAGGGTTCATTCAAATATTCAAATCGAAGATTCAAGATTTTCATCTAAAGGTTCTCGAAATTTACATAATTCTTTAATATTCACATCAAGGATTCTAATATTCATATTTAAAAAATTCAAATCTAAAATTCAATGTCTCAAGAATTCGTATCAGAAATTCTCATCTTATGATAAAGAAACTTCTTTAAATAGAGGCTATAAACTTTAAAAATTGCAAGAGCTCCTTAACCAAGGTTTACCAACTCTTTTTGAAATCATTTTCTTTATCCAAATGTTTTAACCTTTATCTTCGCAAAGATTTTTTCATACAATGACCAAAACTCATCAAAAGTCTTATTTTTGCAAAAATATTTCCTCAATCAAAGATTATTACCTTACTCATTTTTCTAAAAATTTTTCATTAAGAATCAAAATCTTATCTTCAAAAATTATCCTCCATCGAGAATTCAAATCTCGTCTTTGAAAACCTTATCATCAAGTAAAAACATTTCACATTCTTACCATTTCAAGATCTAAGATCATAACTTCTTACCAAACAAATTACATGAGTGTAATGTTTATAAATGCAATGTATGAAAGCAATGTTTATGAATACAACTCTAATTGTAGGGAAAAAAGTTCTCAAGATCATTCTAATGTTTTCAACTTCCAAGTCTTTCTTTTTCATCTATTAGGTGATCATAACCGCTCCATTTTCTCTTTTTAATCTAATCATTCATAATTTCTCTTCTCAGCTTTTCAATAATGATATCAGAATTAACTCACAAATTCCATCAACTGATCCATTACCATTTCCATCATTTGCTCAAAACTTACAAACTCTATAAATTGATCTATTGCTTTTTCATCACTTGGTCACCATATCCGCAAAACGTTTTCTCAAGCTTCTCTCACCTTTTTCATTCCATTTTCTTCTTTTCTTTGTCATCTTGGATTTTTTTTCAAATGAATGCAAGAATCTTTTATGAACATTATTATTCATTTATTTATCATCATTTCAATTTCATGACAAATGCAATACAATCGTACGTTTTCGCTATTCATTTTAGGAATGCAAAATTGGTAAAGAACAAGGAAAAATAGAAGAAATAGGTATTCATTATTGAAAGGAATAAAAAAATTTGATCAAGACGAATAAAAGTAAATCACTGTGACTGTTTGGATGGGGTATCAACATTCTAAAAAATGAATATTCAAATAATTTTGAATTTTAATTTAGAATTCTTTTTTAAAAACTCATTCTATTGAATTCTCAAATCATTGAGCTTATCAAACCTTACCCTAATTTAGTAGAATCATTAGTTGGCATTAATCTTTTCTGCTTGAATTTTTTTTGCCTAAATTGTCCTTTTGGGTTTTCGATTTGAGTATTCATTTTTTTTCACACTTTCTTATTTTTCGTTTTTCTTTTCATTTTTTTCTCATTTTTCTTTTATTTTTTTTACTTCATTTATTATTGATATCTCCATCTAATTTCAAACCAACTTTAAAATACTAGAACAAATCATGGTCTCATTGTCCTATCACAATCATGCCTTAGTTTAATATTTGACTCTTTAATTCAAGCATTCATATTTAATCAAAATGAACTTTTAAAGGACATAATGTAAGCTAAGGTGAAGGGTTATAAAAAAAAGGATAAAATAAGCTCAAAGCATGTGTTTAAAGGGTTATGAATCAAATGATCAATTCATCATTTGAAGCACATAAGTTGCCTCATTTTTTCATATTTCCTTTTCTTTTCATTTTCTTTTATCTTTTTATTTTTTACATCATTTATTCTTCATTAGTTTCTCTTCAAGAAGAATTTATTTACAGAGAGTTCTTTCTACTTTACCCCTCAGATCATTTGTAGCATTCTTCTTTCTTTTAATGAAAAGGTTTTTTCAATTTTCATCATTGAGACTTTTTGCAATTTTTTTTTACAAACAAATCTTTCCTAAAATTTGCCCCCAATGTGGAGAGTGATCATTAGTTAGGGTTTTTAAAAAAAGAATCCTAATAGGCTTAAAGATGTAGCAATGAACAAATTTTATTTTCTTAAAAGGTAAAAAAATATAGTCATTTCTCATCTCAAATATAAATACTTTCTTTAAAGACCATTTATTAAGCATAAACTTGCTTATAGATAAATCATCATAAAGGACCACATACTAATGAAACATCTCTATTTTTCTTTTCAATGAATGGTCAAACAATTTTCACAACTTGCTTTTGAACTCTTTTTACACAACTTGCACAACTAATCTTCATAGATTAAGTTTATCAATATGAATGAGTTTCCAAAATTGAATCTCATATTATAATCATTATTAACTAAATGTCATAACGTATAAATTTGTAGACTTATCGCTAGACATGGATGAAAGGGAGTTACCACTAATCTTTTTGATTAGGTGCGATTGATCACCTAATTGAATCTGATTTACGAAAATAGAGGTTAGGTTTGAGAGTCGATTACACATGTAGAAGGTTGTAGTACCCCCACAACACTTACCCAAATGATGGTACCAGTTTGATTTCAAATTATCCAGGCCTTGATCATTTTTATGATTTTACAAAATAATTTAACAGTGAAAATTAACCATAAAATTATTCCAATAGTTTGGTAGCAATTTAGGATAATTCTTTTACCTTAGAAGTATTCATTGAGACTAGTGTTTCACACTGAAGAGGCTTCGTCGTTGGATTTATTAGTTTTTATTTCAAAAAAATTAGTGAAGCCTCCCAATAGTTTGGTAGGGCTCACTTCAAAGCAATCCTCAAATAGTTTAGAGGATAAAAATTATTTTTATTTATTTGAAAATATATTTTTTATTGAAAGGATTTTTTGTATTGTTTATTATTTTTTTAAAATTATTTTTTTTTCTTTTTTTTCAAAAATAAAATGACAGAAATAACATTTTAAAAAAATAAAAAGAAATAATATAAAAAATAAAGGAAATAAAATGGGTTAAAAATAAAATAAAATCAAATCAAAAAATAAAAATAAAATGAAAAAAGAAAAACATGCGATCAGGTCGAGTTAGAACCAAGGTCAATGCACGGATCCTTGTCGAGTCACCCATGGGTCAAAGCTTTCCAAAATGGCATCGCTCTGGGTCAATATAAATGGCACTTTTTAGCATTTTTCTTCAGATGCCTTCTGTTCCCTCCCTCTCTAACCTTCAGAAGCTTTCTCTTCTTTCTAAAACTCCTCCTAGAACATGTTGAAAAGTTCAACCAAAAACTAAAAATCCCATCGGTTTCTCGAAACTTCATCAAAAAACTCAACCAAAAATTGGAAAACCCATCGATTTCTGAAAAGTTGGCCAAAAATTGATCAAAAAATTCAATCGATCACCGAAAACTTCATCGAAAAATTCATGTTCTTAAAAAAAACCCAAAAATTTCAGAAAAAACCTAGATTCTTCAAATTTTCTCAAATTCCTTCCAAATTTAATCTCGATTACTCCTAAAATCATCCTAAACCCTAATCTTACCCATAAACCTAAAATCAAACCCATAACCTTGAATTAAACCCAAAATCTCTAGATTAAACTCTCATAACCCTTTCTGCCAAAAAAAATTCTAGACTTTTTCTCAATAATTTCTCTCTAAATTTTTGTGTGTCTTCCTCATGTAAATTGGTCCAATTTATAGGGAATCTTAGAAAGATTTTTAGGAAATGAGCAGAATCAATCTAGGCTTGAATCTTGGGATTGATTCTGTCCAAGCGTGGTTCTAGATTTCTAATTTGATCCCAATTAATTTCACCAGTTGACTTTGCATTAACAATCCTTGATTCTGGTCAAATTCAGATTTCCTTATCCCTTGGTAGATTCAGACAAAAAGGAAAGAAAAAAAAGAGAAAAAAATGGAAAGAATAATAATAATAATAATAATAATAATAATAGTAATAGTAATAGTAATAGTAATAATAATAATAATAATAATAATAATAATAATAATAATGAACTATCTAATTAGGCCCAGGCATCAACGGGTCTAGTTGGGCTCAGATGTCAACAGGCCTAATCAAGCTCAAACATCAATGGGTCTGGACATAAATGGGTTCAATTGGGCCTGACCACAAATAAGATTTTACAGATACCCATCTTTATTAATTCTACAGCTACCACAAATGGGTTTTCGATTTGATCCCAATTAATTTCACCAGTGGACTTTGCATTAACAATCTTTGATTCTGGTCAAATTCAAATTTCCCTATCCCTTCGCAAATTCGGACAAAAATGAGAAAAACATAATAATAATAATAATAATGATAATAATAATAATAATAATAATAATAATAATAATAATAATAATAATAATAATAATAATAATAATAATGAACTATCTAATCAAACTCAGGCATCAATAAGTCTAGTTAGGCCTGATGTCAACAGGCTTAATCTGGCTTAGACATCAATGAGCCCGGACAAAAATGGCCCCAATTGGGCCTGGACACAAATGGGTGTCTACACTAAGTATTCACCATTTGAAAAATGAGAATGAGTTTATAATAAGATATGGAAAAATAAAAGCATATAATAGTGATTCACCTGAAAGAGAAAATGTTATGAAAATGCATCCTATTTGCCATTTTTATTAAAATGATAAAAAAATAAAATGAAATTCTAATACATGATGAAAAACAGCTTCAAATAGCTCTAACTATCGTTATCATTGTTAAAATTATGCCTCTATGTGGTCAGGCTAAAAGGTTTTTACCAATATTTGGCCTATCTAGCTTATCAAAACTCACCAAGCTTGCTCTAATCAAACTTTACACCTTGTGCTTGACAACAAAGCAAGTTTCTATAGAATGACTCACGTTCCTAGTGTGATAATCACAAGTGACATTAAAATCATACCATTTTGGATAGGGTGACTTTAATGATTCTAAAATAATTGGAGATACTAAATTGTTCATGACCAGTTCTAAGAATAGCTTAATGTATGTTATAAGGATAGGTTCAATACAAGCTCTCTCTTGGTTGTTCATAGATATTTTCAAACCACTTGTTTGGTTATTAAGCTCTGAAATTGGTGTAATGATAGCACTAGACCTATATATAGGTGTTTAAAAGGCTGGTTGATAAGTGGATAGGTAAACTAGATGTGGAACATGTTGGTAAGAGGCTTACATAATTCTATTAATTGTGAGGTAATAAGCAGGATAAACCGGTGGTGGATATAAAGCATAATTTTTGAACTATTACTCTTTAAAATTCATAGTTTAAACTTCAGCTTCTTTTTGTTTAGGTATAATTCTTTTTTTTGTTCTAATGGTCTTTTTTTCCTTAAATTTACCACTCTTGAATGGTATTTTCAATAATGAAATTATTATATCAACAAAGTTCTTCATTGCATTCTCTATCATCTTCTCATAATAAGGTACCTTTAAGGTATTCATAAACAGCAATGTAATTTTTTTCAATCAAAGGTGTTTGATCTTAAACAACTACATCCCTTCACCTTTGGGTATATTCTTTAAATGACTTTGTTGTTTTCTTTTCCATGATTTATAAAAAAAAGTGATCATGAGCTAAGTGTATAATATGCTAGTATTGGGTGATGAACACTTTTGCCAAATTCTTCTCTAAAATAATACAAGTTCTATCTAGTTAGACATATCATTTAGTAGTAGAACCAAGAAAGCTATATCAAAATACATGCATCAATAGTTTTTCATCACTAATATAGATAGCCATATTCTGATAGTACATAATGACATGAATCATTGGACATTTTGTATCATCATATTTTTTAAACTCTGAGACTTTGAACTTTGGTGGGTTAACTACATCAAGAATCAAACAAAGTCCAATCGTACCCATGGAGCCAAAAAAAATCAATTCCCCTACGGCTCATAACCTTTCTTCGAGCATATTCCTCTTTTAATCAACTTTTGAGTCCTCTAGAAACTCGACCACCTTTAGCTTCAATTTCACCTTTTTTCTAAGATCGTCCAAGTTAGAGACTTGGATTGGCTCTACTGCTTTTCTAGTAAAAACAAGCTTCATAAAACTTTAGTAATGCCCTTGATTTAATGTAGATGACATGCTTAGGTAAGTATATCATGCAGTAAACTATTGTGACTAAATGCCCTATGTAGACTATGCTTGATATGGGTCATAACTAAAAGGATCAACAACATCATGTGACGGATGGTCTTACGGGTTAGCATCTTCTTCCACGATCTTCTTTTTGTTCAACTTGTTTAAAACTTTTAAAATTTTACTAAACTATTTTTTAAGTTTTTCTTGGGCTTTTTCTATTTTTTCCAAATGATTTGCATTTTTCTATTTTATTTGTTTGGCTTAGGCTTTAGTGTTGTATTGATGATAGGTTGTTTAAGCAAGGTCTTAGACGGATTCTTGAATCGTATGTACCATAATTAGTGTGCTCATATTAAGTGTTTAAAAATTTTCAAAACCTAACTTCTTTAAGGATCAAATATGCATGAATGAATAAATGCATTGAATGCTTGACACAATAAATTATTATGCATAAACATATGAATGTATGTACAACAATGTATGAATAGATAAATGAATGTAAGTGCTAATGTTTGTCATAGTATAATGCACGGATAAATGCATATGTTAATAATGTTGTATTAAAATACAACATATAACAACTTAACGATAAATAAGAGATCAAATAAAATTTTGCATAAAATTGATACAAATGAAACTAAAAAAATCCACTCATATATACTAAGTAAGGTTACATTCTAATAATGGATAGACATGGCTTTAACCTAAGGTTGGCTTTTATGTTTTACTACATGTGGTTTAGGTTAACTCTAAAAGTTTCCAAATTATTTCTCACATCATTGTCTATCAAGACTAGTAAAGTACTCTAATTCTCGCCCATTATAAGTTACAAGCGAAAAAGATTCAATTTGAGTGAAAGTATTTCGTTAGCCTGAGCGAAGACATGAAATCTCACAAAAGTGTAGATACTTTACTCTCTTCTAAAGGATAAAACTCAAGTATAGAGCTCATGTTATATAGATGCAAGTGAATGACCGAATATGAGACAATTAAAAATAGATAACATTCAAAGAAAAATTTTTAATTTTAACTTAGGCTTTGGATAACACAAGTTTACTGGCCTGACTCTCAATTTTCTCAATGGAGTCATCAAATTGTCATAACGTATAAATCTGTGACCTATCATTAGAAAAGAAATCACCACCAATCTTTTCTGTATATGTGAAATTGGTCATCTGACTAAATCTGTCACATTTTAAACAAAAATCCCAAGCTTAACTTAGGTATCTTTAAAAGATATATTCATATCTATGAAATCAAAACTAAGTTTGAAAGTACGATTACATGTAAAGAAGGTTATAGCACCCCCACATCGCCTACCTAAAGTATAGTACTGGCTTGATTTCGTGTTATCCAAAAGCCTGAAAAACTTAACAAATATTTAATATTAGAAATTATTCTTAAATTACTCCAATATGTTAGTAACAATTCAAAAACATTCTTTCACCTCATGAGTATTCAAGGAAACTATTTGTCATGCTTTAAAGAGGCTTCGTCATTAGATTTATTAATATTTTAAAAAAATTGATTGTGATAATCAAATGAGATTCAAAATCTTGATATTGAAAATTCCTATCTAAATTTTCCAATAGGTTGGTAAAATTTAGAAAGGATTTCTCATCTAAGAATTTACATAGAGATTGCTATTTGCAACGCTTTTAGTGATTCTATCATCGAAAATTTAAAATCTAATTTTATGAAAAAAAATTCTTTATTTCTAGAAATATTCTCCAATTTGTTAGTAGGATTTTCTGCTAGAAATTATCCTCTAATATGTTGATAGGATTTTATGAAAATTATTTCTTTTCTAAAAATTAATTTTTATTTTAAAAATTATAAGGTTTTTCAATATATTGGTAAAACCTTATTTTGAAAACCAATTTGCCTTCTAATATGTTGGTAAAGCTTTATTGAAAACTATTTTTTCTCTTAAAATTTGTTTTTTATAAAAAATTAATAAAATTCTCCAATATGTTGGTAAAACTTTTTTTTGAAATTAAAATTACCTTCTAATATGTTTGTAAGGCTTTTTATTTTATTAAAACAAGTTATTAAAAATTTGAATATTTCAAATATGTTGGTAAGATTCTTTTATTAAAACATTTATTTTAAAAAAATTTGAACCCTCCAATGTGTTGGTAAGGTTTTTTTTATTTTATTTAAAAAATGTTTTTTTAATATTTACAAATAAATAAATACATAAATAGTCAGATAAATAAAATAACAAATAAACAAATAAATAAATAAATAGACAATTATAATAAAATAAAAAGATAACTAAAACTTAAGAAAAAGACAAGTAAAATGTAAATATCAAAGATTACGCAACAATTGATTCCAAAGCATGCGGACTTTTGTGATTGTGCTTGCCCATTTTAATTTGTTGGTTGTTGGAACCAATTATGATTTGGGTTTCTTATTAGATTGGATCTTCAAACTGGATCAATCCCTTTTTACTTTTCCTGCTTTTTCACCCTATTTTCTTTTTTCTTATATCTCTATAAAATAATCTATAGCTTCACTAGCACCCCTCGCTTGTGGTGATTGTCTTTCTTTTTTGTTTAAACAAAAATCAAATAGGAACCTAAAATATATATACTCGAAACCCTCAAAAATTTTATTGTCAAAACTTTTTATTGAATGCCTCATTTTTGTGTTTCTTCTCAACTCCTTTCTCCAATATAGAATTCCCAAAAGAAAATTTTAATTATCTAAATCAAAACACCAGAAAAAACTATAAAAAAAAAAATCTTATTTTTTTACTTTTTTTTTTTTACTCTTTCTCTCTTAATTTTTTTTTTATTGATTCTTGATTGTTCTTAATGAAATCTTTTTATAAGACTGTAATCCCAATTACAATAGGAAAATGTTTTCTTCTTGGTTTGAATTTCTTAATCAAATTCATCTTTAGATTTTTAATCTAAATCTACCCCTCAAACTAATTCCCTTTTTCAATTAAAATATAGACTTTAAACTGAATCAAACTTTTCTGCCCTTTTATTTTTTGAATTTAACAAAAACTAATCCAAATCCTATAAAATTAACCCCAAACAAAATGGGGTGACTACAACCTTTTTTTAATAAATCTTGATAACCTTAAAACAAGAAAACAGAAAATATTTTATATGATAATTAAATGTATTATCTCTATATTTTATTCTAGACTTAATAATTTAAAATAAAACATGAAAATAATACAAAAAAATATGAAAGATATAAAATTTAAATTTTAATAAAACTCATATATGAGATTAACGAAAACAAACAAAATGTATTTTGTATATTTTATATTAACACAAATTATAGTATATAATTTTCATATAAAATATGACACAAATATATAAATTATATATATTTTATATAATATAAATATATAAATTATAAAATCTATTTCTTTCATAATGAATAAACTATAAAATTGGTGAAAATATAAAACCATGTGAAAAGAGACTGAGCTCTTAATTAAATTATATAATTCAAAAAAATTGTACCATATATAGATCTTTTGGCTGCAGCAGCAACTTTTGACTCAATGGCTGATGGCCAGACCTGATCTGAATGGTATGGCAAAGGTGATGAGTGTTCGATGGATACATGCTTTTACGAGACTTCATTTAATTAGTTAATATTATTATTAAAAATAATCACTCAAATCTTATAAGAGATTTAATTTGAAATTTATTAAAATTGATTAGATATTATTTGATGGATAAAAAATTTATAAAAAAAAATTAAAATGAAAGTTATTTTTGATAGAAGAATTAATATATTTATAAATATTAGCAATTTTTATAAGATTAGATATGAAAAAATATATATAAAAGAATTGTAGAGTTTTATTAGTAGACACCCTATAAGGAAATTGAAAAGGCCCTTATAAATGTATATATTTGAGTGAATTAAAGTAGAATGAAAAGATCCAGATAAGTACGATAAGTTAAATGAGTATGTGTTTGTTTAGGTTAAAAATATTTTATAGAACTAGAAGAGAATACGATGGTCCATAGGTATTGATTGTGAGTGTTTGATTTGATATTTGTTTATAATTCTCTGTAATTAGTAAAAAAAAAATTTTTTTATCTATGAATGTAAGCCAATTAGACTGAATCACATTAAATTATTGTCTCTTACATTATGTTTAGATTGAGAGGAAGGGAAAGAAAGGAAAGGAAAGGAAAATAAAGGAAAGTAATGGAAACAGAAAAACCCTTTTTTTGTTTGGATAAACTTTTAATTTAAAAAAAAAAAGAGGTGGAAACTCAATATGTTTTGGTTTTCCTTGTAATCTTCACTTTTTTAATACTTCAATTTAGAGGAAAAGCTAAGGAAATGAAAGTTTTAAAAAAATTATTTTTATAAAAAAAACTATTATATCTATATTTTTATTATGAGATTAAATTTGATTATATAACTAACACTTCTACAAAAATAATTTTTTATGAGTATTTTATATAACATTACAGTTTATAAATATTTTATGATTTTTCAAGTTTTAACAACAAAATAAGTCAAATTATTGTCAGAATAAATTAAATGACTGAATTAAACACAAAATTAAGAGTAAATCAATAACTAACTGATACATTTTACCATATTAAACATGCTCAATTTTGTTTAGAAAGATTTGTTTATACAAGCTAGATAATATAAAGATATATTTGTATATTATATGTTACTTTATATAAAAAAAAAAAAGGTTATAACCGGAAAAAAATATTATAATGAATTTTTTTTCACTATTTACTCAAACAATGGTTGTTAGAATTCTTTTCTTTTTTTTTTTTTTATTAATTTTAACTATCTAAATAAGGGGTACATGTACCATTTCCTTTCTTTTAAAAAAACTTTCATTTTCTTTCTTTTCTTTTCCTTTATTTTTATATATCCAAATATAGCGTTATGTAATTGATTAATTATTTAATTTTACTTTTTCAATTTAGATGATTAATTGAATTAGAACTTTTTTATCTAATATTTAATATCAAAATTATGTTCAAAGCAAATGTGGATAGGATCCTGTCAACTATAACATTCTCAAATATATATGTTTTATTTAATCACATATCATGCTAAGACATCACCCTATTCTTCTAGTTCTCTTTCCCATCTTGCTCTTTCACATATTGACTTAAACATAGGAGAGAAAATCACTTAAAATCTCAATCATTTTATTTTAAAGAGCTGTAAAAACTACTAACCGCAATATTCTTTTTTAGGCTAATCAATTATGACTATTTTCTTTGCTAAAGAAGTCAAAGATTAGTATGACTTAAATTCAACAGTGAATCCATGATTTTTTAGAGTATTCACTTGTAATATATATATATATATATATATATATTATATATAACTTAGTAATGGATTTATCGATTTTATCGAAAGATTGATTAAATCAAACAATTGACTGCAAGATTGCTGTTCTATTGTGTTTTTCTCCAATGTTACTAATTCATCAAGTCAATTAAACTTGACCTATTCCATGCAAATTAAGTCTATAATGTATACGTAAGTTCTGGCTTTGTCAAATTAACAACCTCAAATTTAATCAAAGAATTAATCCTTTTTATTTGACGAATAAATAATCTATAATTCTACATTTTGGTCAGAGGATGCGCAGCGATCCTTATATATGCATGAAAACCCCAATGGGCCAAAGAAACCTTAGCCCTTGAAGTTCGTACCCAAAATAGAAGGGATACAAGAATCTAATGGGTAATATCTCAATTGGGTACCCTTAAAAAAGGCCTGCTTCAAAGCCCAATATTTTCTCGAATTTATTATTTTATTAAATGAATCAAATATTTAAATTTAACATTTAAACATTAATATTAATATTAAAATATTTAAAAATATTTAAATTCAATTCAGACACAAACTTATACTTAGATTCAGTTAGTGGACAGCTCCAAACTATCGTACATCTTCTTCATTACATTTAGAAAAGTCAATGTAATATCTTGAGGATGAAATTGAATGTGACAGCTCTATCTTTGCTATTTGTTTTTAGTACCAAATGCTAAAGCACAGTCCAGCAATGGAGTTTTTGATGTGATGAATTTTGGGGCAAAGCTGGCAGATGGAAAGGCTGATATCAATCGAGCATTCATGGCTGCTTGTAAGGAGGTTTGTGCATTGGTTAGTCCTAGTGAAGTTGTGATTCCAGATGGGGAATAATGTTGAGCCAAGTGACCCAGGCAGGCCCTTGAAAAGCGCTCCAATGGAGATTCAAGTTAGAGGAAACCTGAAGGCCCCGGCAGATACTAGCAGATTCAATGATGAGCCAAGTAGGGTTACTTTCCAACCCATCGATCAGTTCACACTATCTAATAACTATGCCATTAAGTCATTGATAAAATTTTTGGTTCATAATTTTGCAGAATCTAAGATTCAACTTCATCACCAATGGATTAGTTATGGACATACGATAGCAAACAGTTTCACATTAACCTGATGGGGTGCAAAAACCTTACTTTTGCAAATATCACCATCAATGCACCTGAACAAAGTCCTAACACTGATGGAATTCATATCAGAAGTTCGAGAGGGATCAACATTACTGATTGAAGGATTGCAACAGGTAATGATTGTATCATTCTTGGTGTTGGTAACCAGCAGATTACCGTATCAGGAGTAACATGCGGTCCTGGTCATGGCATCGGTGTCGGAAGTCTTTGGAAAGTACAAGGATGAACCAGTTGTTGGGATCACTATCATAAGTTGCACTCTTATTAATACAATGAATAGAGCAAGGGTGAAACCTTGGCCAGCTTCTTTCGAAGGCTTTTGCATCTGGTATGCCTTTTGAGAGCATTATTATGGTTAATGTCAATAATCCTGTTCTCATTGATCGAGGATACTGCCCTCATATCAAGTACCATACAAAGGTATAATTTGGCATTCATTAATTAGCACATTAGTATTGGTAATTGAATAGTTCTAACACAAAGTTTATGGTGGTTAATATTCTCATTCTTCAGGCTTCATCGCGTGTTAAGATCAGCGATGTTAGCTTCAAGAACATTCCGGGAACTTCAGCAACACAACTTGCATGTAGCAGTGGCATCCCATGTGAAAATGTGGTGGTTGGAGACATTATCTTTCTTACATTGCAACTGAAGGCGCTGCTACTTCCAACTGTTCTAATGTGAAGCCTACTATTGCTGAGAAACAAAATCCACCAGTTCGTGGCATCAGTCATCACTTCTTAATTCACATCCAATTTCATCCTAAAATGCAACCTTACTATTCTCCATCGGGAGGGTTTCTTGCAGTTTTTTTTTTTTTTTTGGTAATTGATAGAAGCTCAAATTGTAATGTTTGATGGATTATAAAGATTTATCATTGTCACGATATTCATTCTGCTCCTCATCCAATGATTCAGTCAAAATTGGCGTAGACTGTTGATTTCTCAAGAGGAAGAAGTAAAAATCATTTTAATTCCCCTCTACGGTAACACAATTATAAAACAACCAAACAATCAATCCTGTCCTGAAACAAGATAAACAAAAATATAAGAACAGTAAAAACTCCATTAAGTTCATGTCAATGCATGCCCCACCTCAAGCAGGGGGTTCTTTTTATACCATTTTCCATAACCATAAAACCAAAATGCATTAGTTTTAACTGTTATCATCCAGTTCAAGAAGAATATTGTTTAATTGAATTTCTTATTTAACATGGCCAAATGGGTTAAAAACTTAAAGATGTGGCCATCATTGCAAAAAATAACTTGATTTTGATTCATATGAAAATCTATCACATAGTGCTCTGTTGGTAGAGTTATATACGGACTCCTAGTATTAATGTTCCGACTTCCAAGTTCAATCCCTAATAGCTTCAAATATTAAAAGAAAAAGAAAAAAACCCAACATCCTTAATTTTAAAAGTTTATCTAACAATTGGTTGCAAGAAACAACATTACATGCAATGTGACAATGTGTACATAAATCATAAAGGGAAAGAAGCCTAATTTCTGAACTTGTTTTACTGCTTCATTTGCTGTCTGCCAAAAACCAGTAGCTTCAACTTGAACCAGCTGAAGATGATTGCTGCAAAAACGAAAATGAAACTTCTGCTGCAGAAGGAGAAATGGATGGTTTTCTAGTAGTGTTGTGGCCGAACAAATATCGAAGTTCTTTGAGAATATCTTGGGAAAGTTCAATGACAAAGCGAACAGTGAAGTAGGCTAAGATGCCATTGAGAATAAAGACCATGGCGCCTGTTGATGAAGGGCTTGCTTCCTTGTTGAAGTATCCAAGTGCATAGTTCACCCAATAGAATGCCAATCCATGGATGATAACTCTGTCAGCAGGTAGAATTTCAGGGTTTTCCATGCTGAGAAGTATTTTTTTTTTTTTTCCTTTTTGGAAAATTACTGGTTAATATTTATCAATTAAAATTTATTAATTATCCCTTATTATTATTTTTTTAATGATTGATTTAGGGTTTCTAAGAGTCCATCTTCAATGTTAGTTTATGTTGTTTAGGATTCCTAGGTGAAGAAATTAAAAGGTTTTTTTTAATGTTCATGCATTGTTTGATGTATCCAAAATGGATAAAGATCGAGTTCACTGCATAAAAAAAGCAGAAATATTCATCATTTGATTTTCAAATGATTAATGTACATTAAAATTAATCTACGATTGAAATTTTAATAGCAATAAATTAAGTAAAAATTTATGAAACTTTATTTGGAAAATTGATGTAAATAAATTTTGACCATAAATTTATTAAAAAAGTGTATTAGTTTATGGTGAAATTGCCATATTAAAGCTTTTCCAACGCACTGATATATGTGTTTTATGATCGGATTCCTGTTAATTCTAGCTTTTACATCATTATATTAGATTTTTTAAATTACATTGTTGTGATTAAGAATAAAATTGATTTTTTCTTGGTGTGTTAAGGCAGATTATACACAGAGAAATGGATCATATATCCAAATTCTGTTGGGAAAAGCTTTTGGAGGATTTTTTCTTTTAATTAACTTATTGGATTAGGAAAAGAAAAAATGTAGAACCAGAAGGGCTATGCCCTATTATAATGTTTTTATTTCGAGATAGGGTTTAATATGAGTGACCATTCAAAAAAAATATATAGTAATTTATACGTATGATGATTAAATCATCATATTTGATAATGACGGTGATTTGAATCATCGAAAATAATCAGATCACTATTTTAAAAAATAATTTAATTTTTATCCAAATAGATGAAAAATTTTTATTATCAAAATAAAATAATATGTAAAATTAATAATAATCGATATTATTCATTTAATATGTTAATTAAAAAATTATTTTTGTTTAAATTAATTGTAATTATTTTACGTTCTAAATTTTGTATTTTAAAATTAATATTCATTATGACAACTTCAAAAATAATATTTATAGTTTATTTTAACTTTTTTTAATATTTTATATATAATATAATATTTTGATTTTAATAAATTAGTTTTATTTTCTAAATCAAATATGTTTTACATTATTTATAATATAAAAATAATTTACCTATCAATAAATATACTTTTCATTTAATAATATAATTATATTTTATTGTGAAATAAATAAAATATTATTAATATTTTACAAATTATTATTTTAAAGTAATATTTAAATCATCAACTTGCGTAACTATTACTATATACATAATTATTTTGATACTTTCAAACAAAATAACATTTTATTTTTAATAATACTAATATTTTAAATTTTTAAAAATTAGTGATTGTTAATCAAATAAAATGATTTAAAATCAAGAATAAAAAATTATTTTAATAATAAAATCATCTTAACGATTAAATTACCATTATAATTTAAAAATAATATAAAACACTACCAAGTGATGAATTGAGACTCTTTTATCTTTAGACCAATTTTAAAATTTAGAACTAGGTTGATTTGTTGGGTTTTGAGCTGAATTTTTTTTTTTTTTCATTTTCTACCGTTTTATATAAGAGACATTTTATTTTATAATTTAAAATTAAATCAAAAGAGAGAAAGAAAAAGAAATCCTTAGAACTTAAATTTAAAGATTCTACGTAAATGGTCAAACTCCAATCTACTATTATATTGTCATTTACGATACGAAACCTTATGAACCACAATTGAATTATCTCTAATTCCCATCTTCAGGAGAACTAATATATTTTTTATAATACGTGTTTAGGGTTTGGATTTAATTTTTATTTTTTAATATTTTAAGAGTGTATTATTTAACATCAATTTGATGTAAGAATTTTTTCACAAAATTCGATATTCAAACTGATAAAAAAAATTAATTAATTTTTTTTATTAATTGAATTAATCCTGAAATTTTAATATACGGCCACATTTCAATTATAACAAAAAATAATAAATAAAATTAAAAATATATATATATATATGATTGATAAGATATTGATACCTGACCAGGATAATAATTAATAAAATATCGAAATCATAACAATTAATAACACAACAAAAAAAAATTGGATAAGCTGTGCTTTATTTATCCAAAGAAAAGCAAATGTCTGCAACAATCCAAATACAGCAACACAACAAAAAATCCTAAATTTCTCTAAGTTTGCTTCTTCAGCTTTTGAAGGTGCTGTAGTTTGTCGAAATATTGTAGCTTAAAGATGACTCCGAGGATGAATATATCGATAACGACGACGACGAAACCTCTCCTTCTAGTGGACAAACGGATGGCAAATCGAACTTCGTTGAAGATATCTTTGAATAGTTGAACAACAAAGCTAGCCAAGAGGTAGCCATGGATGCCATAGACAATACCAAATATAATCTCAACTGATGAAGAGTTTGCATAGTTGGAGGAGGCGATGAAATGTTGAAGACTTTCAAGTCCACAATTCACCAAGTAGAGTGTTATTGCATGGATCACAACTTTGGTTGCTTTTAGAATTTCATGGTTTTCCATATTAAAATTTTTGGGAACAAGGAAGAAAGATAATTTTGAGTTTTAAAGCCACCAAATTGGACTGAAGAAAAATTAGGTGGAGGGCAAATTTTGATCAATTCGCTGGAGGGCAAGGCCCAATATGATTAATAATAGAAATAATTTTCCTTGACTCAAGTTTCAACACAAAGTGATGAAGCCTAGTGGATTTAAATAGTGAGGCACATTTTTAAAATTTGGAACTTATAAGAATTTAGCACATCAGCTCTCACGAATTCTTTTCTAATTGATTACCTATATGATTTTTTTTTTAATGATTAAAATTTGAGAAGATTATCTCCTGTTATATAATCAATTTAAAAGAAAAAATTGACAAAATAAATACGAATAGGCTCCTAATTTGTAAAAGAAAAATAAAATCCCATCAAAGTTCAAACAATATTCTAGAATTTATGAAAAGACAATAATTGTTTGAAATGTATTTCCAACGCTTCCTACAAGACAACTAGCATAGGTCGAAGAATTTCAGCATCTTGCCAGCTGAAATAGAAATGCAATGGATATGATCAATCACTATTTTACATTCTATTCTGACAAGATTTCAACACGCAAGGGCACCTCATTAAGGTTTGTAAGCCACTCAAATTCAAAGAATACTTTGTTTACGTAACAATCATGACAAAGGGGAATAAAGTCAAAATTTATCGTTTTGTTTAAGATGATAGATCAAATTTTACCACTCGATTTTAAACGAGTGCAATTTCAATGCTGTGAGAGGAACACTTTGTAGAAAATTAGAAGAATTTTACCGAAAATTTTTCTTTTTAGATAATTTTTAACCGATTTGAAAGTAATATGTTAAATTGCAGCATTAAATTTGATTCTTATGGACCACATGACCAATTCCATTTTTTATGAAAAGAAAAGACACGTTAACTATCATAATAAGCCCACGTCCTACCAATTCCATTATTAATATATACACATCAATTTTATCAAATTAATAAAAAAAAAAAAGATAACATCTAACTTAAAATCAATTAACATTTTATGAAAAGATACTCAAATTTTAATTAATATAAGATACGTTCAATTTTATGAGCCCTACCAATAGAAGCAAGAGTGGGGAGAGTAGTGGTCCATTAAATTAATTATAGATTAAACTAGTATATATATATATATATATATATATATATATATATATTGGGGATAGATCCTAGGAGCATGATCTAATCATTTTCCTTAAGTTTGAATTGCTGTTGTGACTTAATGGATGTGCATATATATGGAAAATGGTCCAATTTGGACTCTTGGCCCTGATGTATCAATCCCACTATATATATTAAGTTGTAAAATATTCTAATTTCTAAAATACAATCATGTGTACGATAATAATAAGTAAAGAAACCTTATCCTTCCAATTGCCATAGGTAAATCAAAACCTGAAACATTTTTAAATATTCAAATGGAGAAAGTTTTTATTGTGCTTAATTTCATCTACTAATTGTCATTGTTATTTTATGATTTTGGATTACACAATTGGATGTACCATCCTATAAATTCCATCTTTTTTTTTTTTTATCTCGATACTCAAAAAAGATGATCCCAAACTAGAGCTGGTCAAGTTTTTAACGGTTAGGCCTATATAAGAAACCAAATAATCTATGAACTGAATGAATTTGTTTCATCAAAACGTAACAAAGACGAATTGAATCTCCAACTCCATTGGTATGCTAGTTTGTTTGATCTATTTGGTTGGTTTATTTATCCATTGCTTTTTATAATTTTGATTTATATATACATATATATATATATATTTAAGATTGTTCGATTGTGATTATAATTTCTAGCTACCTAATTAAAGAGAGAAAGAATTAAAACCTGTAAGTGCCAACATGTTTTATATATACGAAACGTAAAGAATTTATCAAAAAATTGAAAAAATTAACAAAGATTAACAACAATTATAGAATTTATTGATAAAATATTGAATTTTAATTTTTTAAGACAAAGTTTAAAATTTCGCAATCTTAAATACAAAATATAAACAAATAAATAAATGGAGATAAGAGATCAGAGTGGTCCATTTCCACTTTGGCAGAGATAGATCCACCTCAAAATGTTTCATAATTCTATCTTGCACTTACTATATATCATTTTTCATTTGTGTGTGGTTGTTAGCGTCACTTAAAGGGTAATCTCGTTTTTAAAAGTTTAACTTCCTTGTTTTTCTAATCCAATGTTTTGTTTATCGTGATAACTTACTGGTTTAATTGTTAATTAAATGAATATATATTTGATGCATTATTAATATATAAATTTTATAAAATATTAATAAATCAAATGATATTATTTTATTAATAAATAAATATTAATTTTTAAAATAAATATTTAAAAAATTAATTTTTAAAAAAATTATTTATTAATAAAATAATATTATTTAATTTATCTCATTAATAAATAATATTATTTAATTTATTAATAATATATAAAATTTATATATTAACGAGACATCAAAAATAAACTCAAACATATTTTTTCAAACTTTTTTCTTTTGAAGTTTGTTTTCCCAAAGTTTCTTCCCCGGTAAGAAACGATACCAAATCCTCGAATCACTAGACAAGATCTCCTAAATCAAAAGAAAATTTTAATATTTTAATATAATATCTCGTTATTTCATAAACAAATTTTAATAATATTATTTGATTGATTTTCAAATTTATCCTCGTTATCTGTTCGTCATGATAAAATTTTAATAAATAATTTAAAAATTCCTAAGATTTACCAATTCAAAACCTTCTTTTAATAAAAAATCTTTTGATTTCATGATAAAGAAATTTTTAATAATATTATTTGATTGATTTATAATTTTATCCTTTGTACCTGTTCGTCATGATACAATTTTAATAAATAATTTAAAAATGCATAAGATTTACTACTTTATGATTATAAACTTATAATTATAATTTAAGAAATTCTCAAAATAAACAGTAAAGTTTTTAAATTATAAATTTATTATTATAATTTAAGAAATAATTTCCCTTATAATTTTATCGAAGTATTAAAAAATTTTCTTCAAATATTTTTCCTCAAACTTATAATTATAATTATCACTATTCCATTATACCAACTCAACTCATAAAAAGTAAAATTGACAAATAAATATATATAATTTAAAATTTAATTTAATTAATCTATATAATTATTTTAAAAATATGACATCTAGCTGATCTTCAAATTTTATTATCAACAATTTATTTTTTATTTCACATCTTTTACACTAAAAAAATAATATATTTATGTATGAATTATACTGTTTATTTTTTGAAAAGAATTCCATAAACACGGTTAGACTAAGAGTATAAATGATACATTAGTATTTACAAACTATTCAAGTTCGATTCGAATAAAACTCGAATTCGACTCAATTATTATCAAGTCGAGCTCAAACTCGAGTAGCTAAACTTATCGATTGAATCGAATTCAAGTATTATTATACCCAACTTAAATAACTCGCGAGCTTAATCAAATTTTTATATTTAAATATATTTTTATTATTTTAATTAATAAAATATCTCAAACTCAAGTTTGAATTCGAGTATAAATAATCGAATTTTTGTTAATAAGAATCAAACTTCTCACATGTTAATTGAATATAATTGAAGAAGTTCGAGTAATTCGATTTTTATCTTGAGTAAAACTCGAATTAAAAAAATAAAATTCGATCGAATTCAAGTCGAGTTTCGAGTCTCAAATTTTAAATTGAACTTGAGTTCAAATTTAATACTATATCAATTCAAACTCGATCGATTACTCTCTTAAATCAGATTACGTAGTAAGGAGGGAGGGCAAACAAACATGTTAAGGATATTTGTATATTATAGCATTTATGGAGATCCATTGCCACCTCCAATTCCTACCAACTCGATGGAAGACATGCATGATCATTATTTTTTTTAAAAGATCATGATTTTCACTTGGTTGAACTAATTAGGCAACAAAAACTATATATATAATCCTTAGAAGAAGTGACTTTTCAAAAAAAAAAAAAACTTAAAAGAAAGGAAGAATTTGTGTCATTGATATACATACATATATATACATATGTATATATATATATATACATATGCATATATATATATATATATATATATATATTCAGAAAGCACTTTCCCAAAGCATTATATAAATTCTGTGGCATTGAATGAGATATCATTTTCCTTTTCCTATAGCCACAAGATGACGAGTACTTCACATTATAATATATTTAACTTCCTCTATCAACTTGCTTTCACATTATGCATTTCAAATATTTTGATTTCCTCAATTTTTTATGTACAAAAATTTATAGAATCTCGAATTAAGATCTCAACTCGAAACCTTTTCAATTAAAAATATTAAATTTAAATTATTAAATAACCTTCTCCCTTGAGAACAAAAAAGAAAAAATCTTTTGTTTTTTTTTTTCTCATGTTTCTTTGCTTTGTTTTTTTCCTTTGTGTTGTTTGGGACAATAATTACAGTCTCACTAAACTTTGGAATTAGTATAAAAGTAAAGAGAATATACTTTCCAACAATTTGATTAGAAAACAAAAGGGCTTACCAATTGTAAATCCATAAAAATATGACAAATGCTCCATCCCCTAGATATCAAACAAACACAAAAATTTGAGTCCTTATCTCATCAAGAATTGGCCTCCTCTTTTTTGCCAAAGAAAGAACAATTATAGGTCAATAAATATAAAAATGATCGTTGGGTTATATAGTTTTTGTTAATTTGATATTTAAAAAATAAAATTTTTATTTTGTTAAATACTTGATACTCTATACTAATATCGGTAATCAAGTTATTTATGCAATATTAATATCTAAAAAAATATATAATATATAACATAAATATCTAGTTATTATCATATTATTTATTTTTCATGTTATTTTTTAATTTTTTATTTAAAAAATCTTATTTTATTTTTGAGACCAATACAAAAGATACAATATTAGTATCATATGGACTTTCTTCAAAAACTAATACATATCGACCAGTATCACTGATATACAGTATTGATAACCATGATTTTAGGACATAAAAAAATAAACAACAAATGTAGGACGAGGAGAGTATTCGTAATTTAATAATATTTTCCTCCTTGCAAAAAAGGTATTTTTATCATATTTCAAATTGATATTTGTAATATCAATAATGAAATTTAATTTATCCAAGATAGAAGAATCATTCTACTAAAAAAAAAGTACATGTTCAAAATTTTTTATTTGTTTTTAATAATATTAATAAAAAAAACTTTCATATACGGTCTATGAAATTTTTAAATTTCATCATAAAATAAAATTAAAAGACTATCACATATTTCTTTAAAATATTTTAAATAATTGATAAATTATTAAATAATAAAAAGAGGAGTAATAATATTTTAAAATAATATTTTAAATTATTAAATATTATTAAATAATCCTAGTCATTGTCAAATTGGATTGTCAGACACTTCAACGTTTTTTTCGTTAATACAAAACATTGTCGTCCATTTCCTCGGGTACGAAACTTGAGTGTTTGAGAGCAGCCGGAACCTTAAGCAAGTTGAATTTTGAACGGAAAATGTATAAGTTGGCAACTTGTCTATGGTTTTTTGGCGGTTTTATTTAGGGACACAAAGATCCTCTCTTTGTCTTTGTTATGCTTCTGTAAGAAAAAAGAAACCTTTCCTTCTTGACTTTCTCGTCAAAACCCCCAGTTTTAAACAATCCTCGTCTACTTTCAATTTTGTTTCAGTGTCTTTGAACCAACCCCATTTTGCTTGATGTTTTCTTCGTCAGAAAAACTAAGCTGACAGGTGAAAAAATGGGATTGTTGAGTACTTTGTTGGGTATTATTGGCTTTGGAATTGGAATTCCTTTTGGACTCGTGGTTGGGTTCTTTCTCTTCATTTACTCCAAGCCCAAACCTGTAAAGGTATACAAACTATCTCAGCTTCAAATTATGTTTCTTTTTTTTTTCTTTTTCATTATTCTTGTTTAGATTTCATCTGGGTATTTGTTAATTGTTTTCAAGATCATAGCCTTTGCAAAATAGAGTCTTTTTTTTTCATTCTTTTCAGTTTATGTTGTCAAAGTTGAATGCTTTTCCATTTATTTTCTGGTTTTTCTTGTTAAGAATTCATCTGGGTATTTGTTAATTTCTTCATTTCTATTGTAAAAAATGCTTTCTTTTTATCTTTTTATTTTATTCTGTTAAAGTTTAATGATTTTCCATTGCTGGTTTAGAGATAATAATGTATCAGAGCTTCATAATGTTTTGTATCGAGGTTTTACGTTTCATCTGGGTTTTCATTGATTTCTTCAAAGCCTTCACAAACATGGTTTTTTTTTTTTTCCTTTTACTTTTCCGTTATTGGTTTTATACATTTTTTACTCTACTTTTTTTTTTTAACTGACTGAAACTGTTCAATTGTAATTATATACAAATCTTTACGAGAGGAATATTACTGCCTGAATCTAAGTCTCTAGCCAAGTAACTTGTGACTATAATTATATGCTTTCCCTTAATTTTATTCTTTTCTTTGCAATTTTTATTGCTTTTTTTTTTTTTGTGAAAGAATATTTCATGTTTATTGTAAGTTGATATATTTTGATTTGTAGAGAATTACTTGTTGTCAAAGTCAAGTGTTTGGAGGAAAAGCAAAGTCAGAATTTTATGTCCTTTTAATAGTCAAGAATTTGTGGTTTTGAATTGTTCTTTCAGTGGGATTCTAAGCTTACAGGGGAACTAACAGAAATTTTGTACAAGTAGATATGGTCCATCTTTAATTTGTTTTCTTGCTTTTAATCTTTATTCTAGAGAAGCCCTTAATCATTCATGAACTTATCATAATTTATTTATGGTCTATATTGATTATTTTGCACTCATTCATGTATTTTAAACTTTCAATATTATTATATTAGTGCAATTTTAATATGGCCAACTAATAATGCCTTTAGTTGTTCCATCGCTATCTTCCAGCTGAAATAGTTGAAAAAGAAAATATGAATTATCAATTTAAGATAGGATGGAGTGTATATAAATCTTTGGATGGACGAAGGCAGATTTTAGTATATCAAATAAAGTAATGGCAATGGTCATGTGAATTGCAACAAGAAATGGAATTCCTTCTGTATTCCATGAAGCATCAGATTAACTTTACTTTTATTAACTCATTAATTGGATGGTAGAAAGCGTAATTAAACTTTGAGATTTGAAATTCCATGTTGATAGTGATGTTACTTTCCACCTAAGTTATGCTTGTTTTAGCTCATATTTGGACTACTTCGTATAGGAACCAATCACTAGGCCACTTTACGAGCTAGATAGCAGTGCATTACTGGATCTTCTTCCTGATATTCCATTATGGGTGAAATGCCCTGATTATGAGAGAGTAAGTATTACAAATTACAGTTATTTATCATAATTAGTAAATTATATTCTTAACACTTATTATTTTTCCTCTGGTTTTATATTGATGGTAATTGTGCAACTATTCAGGTGGATTGGCTGAACAAGTTTGTTACTGATATGTGGCCATACCTTGATAAGGTAGTTTGATGTCTTAAACAGTATTGAGATTTTCTATTATTTTGGCTATCAAGCAGGAGTTTAAGTTTAATCTACAGGCAGTTTGTGCTAGAATAAGAAGCGTGACAGAACCCATATTTGCAGAGTATATTGGGAAGTTTCAGATAGAAGCCATTGAGTTTGATAATCTAAGTCTTGGAACTATTCCTCCAGAAATTCATGGTAAGTGCTCTGCTGTATTTATTTTTTCACTGTGATGAGAGTTGATGCCAAAGATAGCACCAAATATACTCTGTCTGCCCCTGAACTTTTATGTTAGAAAGCCAGGTTCACTTGCATCTCATTATCTGTGACGAGGCCATGAAAATCCCAAAATTATCATTTCATAGCCCAAACTACCAAAGCCATTGTCAGTGTCACAACTAGGATTCTATTTGCACCAAGCACTGGAAGATTAAAAATAACCTGCAAAACACATTCTCATGCTTGAACTTCTTATGGGGTATTTATCTAATCACAAGACAAGTTAAAATTTTTGGATAAGAGAAAGAGATCAGTTTTTTATTTTGAGCTTTTTGTCAGAAAACCTATGGTGAAAATCCTTTTTAGGCGGAAATATCTATAAATCATTCAGGTATTTCCCATCATATTTGACTCACTCCTAGATATTATTGTGATATAATTACTTATGTTCTTGACTGGAAAACATGTGAATAAGTAGGATTCTACCAAAAGAAATGCATGTCAATTTATTCACCAAAAGTCATAGCATAGTATGAGCAAAAGTTTAAGCATGGGAATTCTTGAGCACCAGCCCTATACTTTTTGGTTTTTTCTCATTTTGTTGTACTTCACCATCTGCAGGTCTTAAAGTCAGTGAAAGTAATGAGAACGAACTAGTCCTGGAACCAGCAATTAGATGGGCTGGCAATCCAAACATAGTTTTGGTGTTGAAGCTGTTGTTTTTCCGAATCACAGTTCAGGTCAGAAGAGTCTAGAGATAGAATTGGAAGAAGAATGTATCTTTTCTGTTTGTAGAAGAAATATGTGTTTCTCTGAGAATTTGATTATGCTTCTTCACAGTTAGTGGATTTACAAATGTTTATGGCACCACGGATAACTTTGAAACCTCTTGTACCTACCTTACCATGTTTTGCAACTGTTGTAGTATCTCTGCTGGATAAGGTTAGTAAAAATTTTTGAACATTGAAAATCATAGGATTAAAATGATTATATCCTCTTCTAAGCATAAACAGATGCCGCTATTGTTTTCCAGTGATGATTTTTACTACCTACTTGCAGCCTGAGGTAGACTTTGGGATGAATCTACTTGGAGGGGATATAATGGCCATACCCGGCCTTTATCAGTTTATCCAGGTGCTGTACTGGTAATTTCTATATTAAAAAAGAGTGGGATTTTTATTAGTTGTCTGAATTTGGATAATCATGGGGGGTTTATGTACTTAGGATTTTGTCTTAAGAGGAGTCAACTAACTATTCTAGTTGCCTGCAGAAAACAATTAAAAGGCAAGTAGCAAGCCTCTATCTTTGGCCACAAACACTAGAGATACCTATTCTTGATCCTGCAACGTAAGTTTCTGTTAATATACCATGTTGGTATAAACAACGGTTTTCTTACAGAACTTTCTAGAACTTACATGTACATAATAGATACTGCATGTAGTTAACTGTTTTAACTTTTAAGGGCTTGGTGAAAATGAAATTTCATGTATAATAAAATCTTAATATTTGTCATGGAAAATAAGAATGGGATGATTTGATATCTCTATTGAACATCTCCACAAGCTTCTTGAGTTGAAGTTTCAAGTATGGGGTCCTTGGTGAACCATATGTACATGATCTAAAATGCTTATATGGTAAATTTTTTTCATTCAATTCTTATATAAAGATAAAGAATTTTGTATTTATTGTATTAGCTTTTATTTTGGTCCTTCTATAGAGTGGCTGTAAGGAAGCCTGTTGGAATATTACACGTGAAGGTTGTGCGGGCACAAAAACTCCTAAAGAAGGACATCCTAGGAACATCAGATCCATATGTCAAATTAAACCTAACTGGAGACGGGCTGCCAGAAAAAAAAACGACCATCAAGAAGAGGAACTTGAATCCTGAATGGAATGAGGAGTTCAAGCTTATTGTGAAGGACCCCCAATCTCAAGTTCTTCAGCTACAAGTCTTTGACTGGGACAAGGTTTCTTCACCTTCTAGTTTATTTGATAATAGAATGAAATTTTAAGGAGCAAACGAGATTTTATCTCAATACTGATTCAAATTGTTTCTTCTTCCTACATGTTCTTATTTACAGGTTGGTACTCATGACCGGCTGGGAATGCAGTTTGTTCCCTTGAAACTTCTTACACCCTATGAGACAAAGGAATTTAAACTTGATTTGCTGAAGCACACAAATGTTAATATTGATCCTCAAGATAAGAAGCAAAGAGGGAAAATTGTGGTTGAGCTGACATATGCACCTTTTAGAGAAGACAGCATTAAATTAGATGGTCCTCATGATGGATATGGGAGAAAGGAAAGCGGATTAGACAGGCCATCTGACAGTGAGGTCTTTGGCGGAGCAGGCCTGCTTTCAGTTTTGGTTCAAGGAGCTGAGGATGTTGAGGGTGAACGCCATAGTAATCCTTATGCTGTGGTCCTTTTCAGAGGAGAAAAAAAGAAGACAAAGGTGAACTTCTCATTTAAATACATATTATTCTCGCAATTCTCCTTTAAAGGATTGCTACATGTGCTTTTTTTTAATTACTTTCGTGAATCCTGACAGTTAACAATTCAACAGTTAGTGTAACATTTCTGAGTTCTGCCTAGATGAGTTTATTGTTTTATATAAAAGAAAGAAATACAAAATGGTGTTTTCAGAGGATCAAGAGAACCCACGATCCCATTTGGAATGAAGAGTTCCAGTTTATGCTTGAAAAGCCTCCTTTAAATGAGAAGATCCACATCGAGGTTATGAGCAAGCGAAGCCGCATTAGTTTCCGATCTAAGGTATGCAACTTTCTACATTCTCATTGTACCATAAACTCTGCAATATTAGTTCCTTAAATCATTTTCTATGTAGGAACGCTTGGGAAACGTGGATATCAATCTCACAGATGTTGTCCATAATGGACGTATCAACCAGAAATACCACCTAATCAATTCAAGGAATGGAGTGATACATGTTGAAATAAGATGGACGACTGTTTGAGAAACAGCTTGAGTATACAAAAGTTTAGTGAATGCCTAGACCAGAAGACATGTAATATAATCCCAGTTAAATTTTAAGATCCACTACATTTTTTGCCAGAGTTGGCCAATCATTCCATTGGATTATGAGTGTATGATCGTAAGTTTGTGTAATTGATGAACTTTAACTTTAGTGCTAAGTTGTTGTCATCTTTTTAGCTTGAAAATTTATTGGACAATATTTCCATGAAAAATCAGCCAAAAGATTACAAGTTAGAAGATGATATCAACCTCAAAGGTTTTTGTCATTCTCCATGTTCCAATCATATAGATGTTTTCATGCTCAAAAAATTGGGTTCCAATGTCAACAACCATATGATTTTTTTAATATAGTGCGAAACTTTTAATTTTAATAATAAGAATTTAATTTTTGACATTTTTTTAAAAAAATAATTTTAAACAATTTTAAATATATAAAAAAAAAACTTTGAATATTCATTTCTCTCATAATAAAAATATTTATTTGAGAAAAATTTAATATTGTGCAACTCTTATCAATAGAAAACTAATTGCCATCATCTCCTTATCATTCATTTTTTTTTTTTTTTTATGAAATCTCGTCATTCTAAATTGGATTTTGACAACATTTTTCTTATTGAACTGCTTGCATGTAAGACGGCCCAAAAGCCACTTAGTGAAAAATATTCGAAACTTGAGCCCATGACCCATGTGGTCTTTTACATGCCTGTAATAAAAAATAGTTTCTTCCCAGGGAAAAAGGGTGTCCAATAATAAATTAAAATTTTGCAACTTTTTGTTTTACCACTATTAAAATTTTGACTATTGTACAAAGTAAATATGATAATCTAAATACTATATGGTAACACGATATGAATACAATATAAATATAAGACATGAAGGTGATATGGTTTAAAGTTTTAACAATAATTATATTTAAATTTAACAAAATAAAAAATATATATTTTATATTTTTTCATCAACATGAATTATGATTTGTAATTTTTATATAAAACACAATACAAATATACGAATTTTAATATTTTATACGATACAAATACATAAATCGTCAAATCTAATAAAAAAAAAAACAAAATTTGGCATAAAACAAACACCTCAAACCTTGTACGATATTGATGTCTTAAATTCATTCATGAAACTTATAATTGATGTAGTCAAAAATTAAATTTTAATTAATAAAATTAAAATTTTAATATTTTATTAAGAGATCATATAATTGTTATAAGTCAAAATTCTTATTTACATATGAAGGTAATATAATTAAAGTTGAATTTTGAAAAATAATAATAAATAATAACCATTAGATCAAACTTGAGTTATTATCATAATTTTCTAAGAACATTTTTTTATTGCCATAAAAACTTTTAGTATTTGCATAACTTAAAACATTAAAAACTCATAATGGACTTGTGCTTTTCTTTGTGGTCTTTTTCAATACTTTTAGATCATCCATCACACCACCAAAGTAAAGATATCTTTACACTTGTAAAAGAAGTATCTCTAGGATTGAAATTTTTAGACTTTTGCTCCAACCTTGGCTCCATTTTATCACCTCATTAAATTAAATTAAATGCAATGGACACTTTTTTTCGGTAAGTTGTAATTGACACTTCGGTCTTATCCAAAATGAAAGGCATTTCTTTATATCATATAACATTATTTTCTTTTATACACATGATTATGGATTAGATAAAAAAAAAAAAAAAGTCTTTTGTCATTTCAAACTCATTCAAATATTCAAAATTACATTCTCAGACTTCTTATGACGCCATTAGAATATTCTCACCTATATCAATAGAATATTTTCGATAAATTTTACTTCCAAAATATTTTTTAATTTTCACAAAAATCGAACTCTAATTGATAAATAATCGAACTCATTTTTCCTAATCAATGAAACTAACTCTCGTGGTTTGAATCCTCGAAACTAGGAATCTCAAGTTTTAATGGCTCCATGCTTACATTATTATTTTATCCCATATGCTTCCTCAAATAATTTCATGTTGGATGAATCAAATACAAAAGAGGAGTCAAATAAGTAGCATGCCCTTATCTTTATGTCTTTTGTTTTATATATGAGTTTGCATGGACAATGAAATCCATAATAACTACTACAAGGAAAGTTTATTTTAAGAGCTCTCTCTCTCTCAATCACAACTCTCTCCTTTTGAGTTATCTAATTATCTCGTCAGTCATCATTCAAAAGCTATTCATCTTTGTACCAATCACTTGTTATCTTTGCAAAATCAATCTCAGCTTTAACAATACCTAATTTAATAAAAAAATCAAAGAGAAAAAAAAAAGACCCTAATTGATCATGAGGGAGTCATTTGCGCTATAGCTTTCACATAATAAGCAAGCGTTTCGTGTTTCATGGGCTGTCATACATTAAAAAGGAAAAGGAAAAGAAAAAAAAAGGATTAGACATTTACATGCATTCACAACAAAGCATAAGCTGACAATTTAAAGAAAAAGACTCGGTAAAATTTTGGAGGTCATGATTTTATGAAAAAAAAAACAATTGGACCCCAACTAAATGCATGGATTAGGTTTGACTTGTTGATGATCAATTAATGCAGGTGACATCATGATTAAGGAAGCCTCAGGCCGATCTTTTTCTTTTTGGATATGTAAGAAAAAAAATATATAAAAAAATTATAATTTAAAATAAAAAATAAATTGTAAGGATTAAGATTTGAATTTAATTTTTATTTATTAAATATTATTTTAAAAATTATTTTATAAATCAATTGAATTAAATTTTAAATTTAAAAATTAAAACTTTTGTGATAACAATCTTTGAACGAATAGTTTGAAAATGACTTGGCTTAATGCTGTTGCTTTTTTTTTATTATTATTTATATTTAGTTACATAAACAAAATCCATATCTTCATTAAAGTTTTAAGAATAAAATTTGATTCGCAAAATCCAGTACCGTGAATTTAACCCTGTACTGCAAACTTAATCATGTTTAAGTTATCATATCTAGAAGAGCTTATCGATAATCGATGTCCCTTGTGGAGTACATCATAATACAATCAATAATTAATGGTATTAGTTTAAGTTAATTAAGTGTATTTATAGAATATCAATTTTTTAAGTGCAAGACAGTCCATATTCCATGGTTCTTAAATCACTATACCCTAGTGGGGAGCACCATGAGAAGGGAAAATTCCTTTGAATTGAGAGTTTTTTTTTTCTTTTTGAGGGCGAAAAAAGAGGGTTCAGCTTTATAGTTGACTTGCCCTAGAAAGTCTGGCAAATTTAGAGGATGGTAAAAGGAGGAGGGAATCCTATCCCCTCTGCAAAGGAGTTTTTATGAAGGATTCTTTTGTTAATGGATCTCCACTCATTGTAAGGAGCCTCTCAACGCATTTTTTTTTTCTTTTTCTTTTTTTAATTTTGGTTTGTTTTTCTACTTAGTTGTTGTGAAGCATGTGTGTTGTCAAAAAGAGGGGTGAAATTAAAAGAAATTAATGACTCTCTTGGTTCCTTGTTGATGTTCTTTTGTGGGGGAAAGGAATAACTTTTGGCCATTCTAAAAAGATAGAGCATTTTTCCTTTTAAAAGTTTGTCTTTTGAGTGTAAAAGAAAGTGGGAATAGGAAACTCCACTCAAAATCCCTTACCATATCATCTTATAACTCTTTTTTAAATCTCATGCATATAGTTTGAGATTGAAGGAAGAAATTATAAGAGTAATACAGCATCATACTAGTATATAATAAGTAGACAAAAATCAAAATTACATGATATATCAATAAATTTATTATATAATTTACATAAAGTTTGATTTGTCAAGTTTATAATTATTGAGAAATATCTACTAATTTCTCATATTTACACATTCATGGAACACTTAGAATAGTTAAGGACTCTCAAGTCCTATTATTCTAGATGCCCTTTGAAAAATGAAGAAAAATTCTTCCACCACTAAGGTTTTTCCTATTAAATTTCAAAATTCAGATTCCACACTCAATTTATAGAGAGAGACGAAGAGAGATGGTACAATTATATATTTTTTTTCAACGAGAGAACAAGTACCCACGTTCTTATGCTTATACTATTCTGATATAAAGGGTGTGGTTGGACCCAACTTCAACTCATATTGACTTCTATTGGTGACCTAAAAGAATGATTTTAGTGGTCCGATTTAGGAGACATATGCCCTGAGATCCTTCTCTTTTTTTTACCTCAATCTTCTCCTACTACCTACATAGCAATTTAACTTGTAATAAGAAAGGATAATTTTACGACATGATATGAAAAGGATGTAAAACAAATATAAAAATAATATGATTTAAAATTTTTTAAAAATATTATATAAATTTGACAAAAAAAAATATTTTGTGTTTGACGTGACATAAATTATAATATAATAATTTTTATATTTTATTTTTATTTGATACAAAATAAGTAAAATCATAACATTATGGTGTTTTGTAATGCACACTCCTTTCTTTTTTTTCTTGCCTTAAATTATGGTATTTTCCATTGAAATTCCACAATATTGTAAATTAATAAAAGCGCAACATTTTTTAATTGAAATTTTTTAGTAATTTTTAAATAAACAAGAAATATTTAAAAAAAAAAAAGAAATAATCTCACTTCAAAGTCAAGTCATTTAATTACAAAATCATGCTTAAAATTTTCAATGCTAAATTTGAGCACAAGATTTTGAACAGTTCCTTATTTTTTACATGTTCAATATTAATGCATGAAGACTTATTATAGTTATACAAATATGAACACCAATAACTTAAGTCAAGTCAATAGAAATATTTTAAGGAAAATTAAACATGGAAGCTTCTAATATTTCAAAAAACAAAAATCCAGAATATTAAGAATTTGTCAAAGGCAATGTTTGTTCTATAAATTGCATAGATTTCAAATTCAAATTAAGACAATATTGAATTTGTCCTATGTACCAAAAGTTTTGACCATTTAAATACCAATTGTTTGAGGAGAATAAGGCTCATGGACCAAGGTTTTTGAAGGAACAATACCAACAAGGTTAGGATAGACACAAGGACACAAAAGTATTTTTCAAATAGAAAAGTGAGAGGATGGATATCATAGGTTTCCAAAAGAAAGTTTAAACTTCAAAGAAATGGAAATCATGCTTATCATCAAATCAAACAAATGAATCTAAGCTTTAACTTAATTTATTCATGTAATTTTATTTTTTTCTCTATTTTAATCTACGATCTCTTTATAAAATGATTGATGTTATGAATAACTTTTTAATTGTAATAAAATATTTAATATAATGCCTACAATCTTTAATATAACACATGAACTATAAATTTATTAATTAATATAATACTTATTTTTAATATATTATTTCTAAATAATGATACATGTCAAATAAATATTTTTATAAATATTATATTAATTAAAAAATTTATAATTTAAATATCATATTAAATATTTTTAAAATTTAAATATTATAATAAATATTTTAATATAATTTAAGAATCATTTGTGATATCAACTTTTTGTAAAAATAAATATTCTTATCAATATTAACTAAAATAAATCGAAAACATCATTTTAGGTGGAAAAGTCCTCTAAGTTTTTCTTTTTTGGTGGGCATGGGACCTAGGAAAGTTCAACAATTTTTTTTTTAATTTAATGCGCTTAGCTAGCTAGCTAGCTACGGCAGACCAATGTCTATAGTTGACAATTTGCTTAAGAAACTTTGTCTGACCTGAATTTAAACAAAAAAAAATCTCGTCTCCCGCCCATAAGATTAAAGAAAATTTTAATGTTGGCTGGTTAATAGAGCTTTCATTAGAAAATAAAGGTTTGATTAATGATTATTCGTTTGAAAATATATCATCAACTACATAATTCCAAATGGAAGAATTGAACAGAAAATAGTACTTGAATATATATATATATATACAAACGCTTAGAAGGGAGGATGCAGTGAAAAAATAATAATAATAAAAAGCCGGCAATCAACTAAAGTACTAGGGGTGGGTGATTGGGTTCTCTTAGAGATTTTAAGGTTGAATTTTAGATTAGAATTAGAAGAGAAATTAAGGGAAAATTGTTGCATCTTTAATCAATGTCATGATGTATTATTATTAAGGTTAAATACAAAAATAATACATATATTATTTTTTTTATCAGTTTACTATCTAAAATAATAAAATTCATATTAAATATTTTAAATTTTATTCTATTATTCACTTTGATACATTAAACTAATGTCGTTAGTTAATTTATTAATATAATATAAATATTTAATAAATTCTTTTTAAATCATAAAAATTTAAAAAATATCTAAAAATAAAAAATCCTAATTTTTTTTAAATCTTAAAATTAAAATCTTCCTAAAATTTTGAAAAGCCAGTGTTTGGAATTTTCAATTTTTTTCAGATTTTTTGGATTTTTTATTTTTAGATTTTTAGGATTTTTTTTCCAGATTTTTTTTAAATTTTTAAAAAAATTTAGATATTTTTAGATATTTAAATTTTCTATTTTTTTGAGTTTTTTTTTTTTTTTGAATTTTTCATATAATTTTTATATTTAAAAATTTTTTTATAGAAGTTTTAGTCTTTTAATATTTTATTAATATTTTAGATTTGTTAAATTTGTTGGATTTTTTTAGATAATTTTATTTTTTTAATTTTTAAAATTTTCACAATTCTTTTTTTAGATTTTTTTAAATTTTTTAGCTCTTTATTTTTAAAAATTTTTTTTTTTAAATTTTTTATGTTCATATCACATCAGCAAATTGATTAATGCTGTTAGTTAAAAGTATCAAAATAGATGATAAAATAAAAACTCAACTATCTAATTACAAAATTTATATTTTTAAGTATCAAATTAATAAAAAATGTATAGTACATGGATCAAATGAGTATTTAACCTTTATTATTATTATTATTATTGTTGTTATTTACTTATGATGTAGTTCATTTAAAAGAATGAGATTCATAAAAAATGTTTTGCTCTTTTGCTATCTACATATAGATGAATTTTCATTGTGTAATTTGACCTATAAATCAACACTATTCTATCTATTAAGCAATTCCAATTGCTCTATTACCCAATAATCATAAATGGTAAAATAATAATAATAATAAATGGTATAAAAACCATATTTTGCAAGGAAATTTCAAATTTTAATGTATTTTATTAAACAATAAATAAAAAAGCTCATAATCTTTTTTTTTATTACTCTTTTTCCCTCTAAAAAACTTTTTATATGCTAAAAGAATATTATTTACATATATTTATTTCAATTGTCCCCCAAAAAATAATTGAAAGAGTGAAATCCAAGTCATGTGAAGGAGAATCTAGTCTAAATCATATAAAATTTACCCAAAAAAAAATCTAAATCTTAGAAATGTCAAAATGGGGGTTGACGTGGGGGGAAGAACAATGATGTGCACGTGTGTACATACTTATCATGATGTCATGTGGAAAATAGTGCATCATCATACCACCAATTTTTTGAGTATTTGATTTTGACTCAAAGCCCACATTGCCCAATTGTCCAACCAACACACACAAAACAATCATTCATAACATTCATGGCCATGGGGACCACTCTCTCACCCATCCATGAAAATTAATTCAACAAAACCATAGGGAAACAGTACACTACCATGAAAATTAAATCAGAGATTTTTTTTTTAATCTCACAAATTTTACTCTTATTACCAAAATTTCGATCAAACCTACAATTTTGAAATGCACTTTCTATTTCTATCCTTTAAGAAATGAAAAAAAAAAAATTAACTAAGTGGAGTATGAAATTTTATTTAAATAGGATTTGACAACCAGCCACTTATACACTAAAATTATTGGATGTTATCATCCATTTCATAAAGCAACCAAGAGAATGCTAACAAGTTTGATATTGCAAGCTAAAAGGATGGTGATATTTGGCAACCAGACATTGATAGCAAAATAAATTATTAAATTTAATATTTAATTTATTTGATTCACACAATTTTTTTTAAAAGTTAAATTATAAGCCAAAGGGATAGTGATATTTAGCAATCAAACATTGATACCAAAAAAAATGAAGAAAAGATTTACTTGAAGTTTCATAGGTAAAATTTGTAAAAATTTTTTATTAAAAATGAGTAAATAAAAATTAAAATCAAAAATTAAAATTTAAAAATTTAAAAATCTCATTACATAAATTAAGAGTGCAAAATTTAAAAAAATTTGAAATTTTTTTTATATATTTATTAAATAGATATTTTTAATAAAAATATTGATAGAATTTTTACTTTTGAATAAATATTGATCAAATTTGAATTACAAACAGTATTTTTAATAATTGTTTATATATTATTGATTTTTACATTGAACTCTATCAATCTATTAGTTTGAATTTTTTATTAAAATTTTATTTACTCATTTCTAATAAAAAAACTTCATGAACTTTGCTTATGAAATTTCATATAAATTTTATCCAAAAAATGTACAATAAATCTAATATTTAATTCAATTAATTTATATAATAATTTTAAAAATGTGATGTTCAATAGATTTAGAATTCAAGTATCAACATCTAGTACTGCTTTCCATATTACAATTTTCTTTATATAAAATTATAATAATAATGCAATGCCTTTCACCCATTAGGTAAACCTCCCAAGAGATCTACAAAAGTTTGATAGCTTGGCAACAAAAGATAGCACTCAATGTTGTCAATTTTGAAAAAAAAATAAAATTAGATTTTGTTAAACAAAATTTGACAAAACCAAAACAATAATTAACAAATTTAGAAGCTAGATATTCAAAGAAACATCTAAAAAAGTTGTTGAAAAAAATCTCCAAACATTTTCACAAACCCCAATTGAAAGTGTAACTAAATGCTCATATATACTTAAATTTAAAATTATTATAATAATTTTACCACAAAAAAACTTAAGTTTTATTACCAAAGTATTTGATTTTTATAATTCCACCAACTCCTGTTGATGAATTGAAGCTTTAGTGAGGTTAGAGAAACTATTTTTATTTTTGAAAAATAAAAGCCAATTATCATTGTATAACTTAAACATTTAAATTGATTTTAACCTCATTGTTTTTATAATATGCTGTTTTTTTTTTTTTTTTAAGGTTTGATTCGATTCGAAATCAATTAAGAATTTTTTATTATGTTATTGGAAATATGAAAATCGAGTATTAATTCAATTTTTTTTTTTTGTAAGAAAAATTTAGGGATAAATAAGTTGTTTAGTTTTTTAAGTTAGAATAAGATATCTTGTACCTGACAGAATAAGATAGATTGTTGTAAGTCGTGTATTCGAGATGATCATAACAAATGATCACCGATAAAATTCAAACTCAAAACTTTTTCGTCGAAAAAAAATAACTTTAATCGATTAAATCAATCACTTGTTGATAATTCAAATTTCAATTGATAAAAATATTTGTTTATTATTATTATTTTTATTCATTTTCAAATTTTGCTTTATCATTTCTATTATTTTCTCAAAAAAAAAAAAGTTAAAAGCTTTGTCAAAAGAAGCTTTAATGATTTGTGTATAAAACAATAAAAATATTGACAGCACTTTCAATTTTGACCAATTAGCACCAAGGGCTTGTCTAAACACAGATGAAAAAAAAAAAGATTTTGGTAAGATTGTTTTAAAGATAATTTTAAGATGCCTTTCGATAAAAAAATTTAAAATATTAACATTTTAAAATGTATCAATTTAAAATTAATAAAATTTACAATTATATTATTTCAATAATTATTTTTAAAAATAAATTTTAAATATTAAAATTTGATAAAATGAATAAATAAATAATGATATTGGAGATAAAAAATAAAATACTAAAAAAAATGTAACATGAGTATCATTAAATTTGTAAAAAAAAAGTAAAATATTATTAATACTATAAAAATTAAAAAAATTAAATTTATAATAAAAATTTTTGTTAAAATTGAAGAAAACAAAAATTACATAAAAAAATAAACATAATAACTATTGACTTCTTACCATAAAACCAAAGAATTTTACAAATTCCATCTCATAGATGAAATTTGAAAAGAGAAATTGAGCTTTCCAAAATTTTTAATTCAAATTTTAAGAATTTTTATAATTTCAACTTTTATTTTGTCAAATAAAATAATTTTATTTTAGAATTTTAAAAATCTCTTTATAAATGAAATCCTTTCTTAAAATTTCACATCCAAATGCACCCTTAAAATTAGTTAAATATAAAAAATGTGATATTTAAACTTAAAATATTTTTAATATAATATTTGAATTATAAATTTTTTAAATAATGTGATATTTAAAAAATTATTTTATATCATGTGTCACTATTTGAAATTAATCATGATATGAATGAATACGATATTAATTAATAAATTTATAATTTAAGTACTATATTTTTAAATTTTTAAATTTATGTATACATTAAATATTTTTAAAAAATTATTAAATATATTGATAATATAATATTTTTAACTCTATAAGTAGAATTAAGATGATGATATATGTCCTGTATATATTTAAAAAAATTAATTTAAAAAATAAATAAGATATATATCATCATCTTAATTTTATACGTGAAGTTAAAAATCTCTACTGTTAATATATTAAATAATTTTTTAATATTTTATTATAATTTAAAAATTATTTCTAATATTATCTTTTATATAAAATAATATCTTTAAGCCGTTCAATAAAACAAAAAAAAAAACTCAAAATATAGTGAATTTTGATGATAAAAAAGTAAATGGGTGCATTGAGATTGCGAATAACGAAGGATTATTTTGGCAAATATATATATATATATATGTATAGTATATTGAGTATTTTGACAGCAAAAGTAGCATTATAAATGGAGCATTATTAAAAAAAAAAGGCAGCGGCTTTTCGCTGTTCAACCAAAACGTGCTTTTACCTCTCCCAACGACAAAAAAAACAACAAAGGTCAAACAATTCTCAAATCTCAATAAAACCCATATATCAAGGCTCTCAAACATCAGCTCTCTCTGTTCAATGGCGGCCAACAATACAACATGACGACTTGTAATCCTGCGCTTCTTATAAACCAGCCATATCTTCTCACTGTGACTGAATCCCTTTGACATTTTAGCCTAAAAAAACCCACAGCTTTATCAGTCTTCTTAAACAAAAACAAAACCTCCATTAAACCTCTCTCTCTTCTCTTTATATATTTTCTCTTGGTTTTCGTGTTCCATATCCACTTTTCTGAAAGACCCAGTGTTTTTCTTTCTTTCTTTCTCTCTCTTTCTTTCCCATTCCAAAAAAAATACTCTGTGAAAGGTAGTAACTTGACCTTAGAATCAACTTCAGGATCCATTTTTTAACTTTGCGTTTTTGTTTTTAGGTTCGAAAGACTTGTTTTTATATTTTGGGTCAAAATGGGTAGTAAATGGAGAAAAGCAAAGTTGGCGTTAGGCTTGAATCTTTGTGCTTATCTACCTAGAACTTTAGATGATGATGATTATTGTTCACTTCCATCTACTGAAAGATTATCTGATGCTGCTTTGTTATCTCCTTCAAACTGGGAAAATATGGCTTCTCCTAGACCAATTACTCCTTTGCCTTCTTCTCATGGTTTAAGGTTGTCTAAAAGTTTGTCTAGAAGTTCAAGCAAATCATCCAAGGTTTGGCTCCCTCCTTTCTTTAAGTTCTTAGCTTTTTTGTCAAAGATTTTTATTTTTATTTCTTTGAGCTATGCTTTGTCTTTGGTTGTGATACATAAGGATTTGTTAAAAGAAATAAAACTTTGGTAATTGTTTTTTCCTCTTTGGATGGTTTCTAGTTATTTTTCTTGCTGAGTAAATGGTGGAGAAAAACAGAAAATGGAAGAAACTTCCTATACCAGGTTGTGGTTTGATCTGGTTTTGCAATTTTTCTTTTTTGTGTGTACATGTTCTGTTTGATTGCTTATTGTAAATTTGGGTAAGTGGGAAAGAGGAGATAAAAAATTTTGGATGTTGCTTTGCTGTATTTTGATTTTGTAAATTTTGTTTATTTGAGGACTTTTGGTCATTTTAGGCTATGCCTTGTTTGTTGATGTGAGAATGAGTGGGAAAAGGAGGGAATTGAAGTTTTGGGGTGTTAGGCTCTCTATTTTTGACTTCTAATGTTTTATAAATTTGAGAAGGGGGTTTACAGTAATTTCTGTTTGGTTCCTGAGAATATAACATGGTTTGGAAAGAAAGGGTTATGCAGTTTTTGGTATTTGGTTATGTTTTATTTAAGAAAATGGAAAGCTAAAGACGGCTAGCTAGGTTACCATGAATGGTATGTGGTTATCATTGTTAATGTATATTTGCTGAGATTGTGATTTTAATTATTGATGCGGATGATGCTTGATGTTTTCCGGTTGTGGTATGTTGGTTATTAAGAAAGAAAACGAAAAAATATTTTCTATTCCTTAATTGAATAATGAATATCTCTACTTGGTTGTGCTTTATTACCTAAATGATTGCTGTATTGGATTCAAAATTTTCTGTATATTGTTGCCTGAAGAAAATCTACCCATTTCTTTTTCACCACCAATTATATTTAGAGCCTAGTATGTTATTTTCCCTTTGAAAGCTCTGTAGAGGTGCCAGCTCCAAAATTTCCCTTTGTTCGTTTCATAATGTTTCCCTGTTTTTGTTTTGAATGCTTGTTCCGTCTATTATGACCTTGTTTTTGTTTTCATCTGCTTGCTGATGCAATTGCATGAACTTTGTTAATTGTTTCGTTTTTGGTTGGCGCAATTTAAAACATATTTTCTTGTTTCTATAACATCTTTGTTCTTATATGTGATTAGGAAAATGTCTAATTCAATAATTAAAGGTTGTACTGTGATCTAATCATTCTATTCTTATTTTATCGTTTGTTGACGATTAAGTGGGTTTATTGACCTAACTAGTTGAGCTTTGGATTTTTCCTTTGGATTGTGGGGTTTAATGCACAAGTCCCTTTCATGACCATTTTTAATTGCCTTATTAGTAAAAGATGACTATCAAGATTTACCTATCCTTTTCCTCCTTCACTTGTGGGGAAGAAAAAGGTTGCCTTTCTTGATGGTCTCATCTACAGACTGTTAAAACGGCAACCTTTCTAGCATTTAATTTCATCAAAGAAGTAAAAGAAAGGAAAGGCAGAGAAATATCGAAAAGCATAATATAATTTCCTTTTCTGTCATCAATGGGGCTTTCAATTTTTTTTCCTAGTTGTTCTAAAGATCTGGTTCTTGTTCATCTGTATCAGTGAATGGTTACTTGATAATTTCTTTAGAGTTACTTCTTTGATTCTTAGCTTTATTTCCATGATATGCCCTTTATTTGTCTCCCTTTTTTGGTGATGCTACTTTTAGGTCTGGCCCAAAGTAAATTCATTCACACCTAAACCTGATTATTCCCAACATTTTTCATTTTTCCGTTTTGGCTAGAGAAAATTTTTTTTCTTTATAATTTCTGTTCATTATTTTTTATTGAAAACGAAAAAATGGGTTATGTTTCATGCTATCTGGGCTTTGGTTTTTATTTTCTTTTATGAAGAATGCATTCCGATGTTAATTTTGTATCTTATATTTGTTTCAGCAAACATGTTCAATATGTTTGACCAAGATGAAAAATGGAGGTGGCCATGCAATTTTCACTGCAGAGTGCTCACATTCTTTCCACTTCCATTGCATTGCTTCAAACGTAAAGCATGGTAACCAAATTTGTCCAGTTTGCAGAGCAAAATGGAAAGAAATCCCCATGCAGAGCCCCAGTTTGGATCCTCCCCCTGTCAGAGCAGCAATTAATCATGCAGGTTGGCCACAAAATGATGCTTTGATGACTGTGGTCCGCCGGTTACCTCCACCTCGTCCAGATTTAAGTCGGCGACATGTTGTACCATTATTCCAGGCTTCTGAGCCAGGCGTTTTTAATGATGATGAATACTTGGATCACCCACCTGTGATTGCTGAGAGTAAGAATTCCTCAGATGACTTGTCTCTTAGAACAATCAAGATCAAAACGTGCCCAGAGGTTTCAACTTTACCAAGGTCCAGTTCTTATGATAATTTCACCATTCTTGTTCATCTTAAAGCTGCTGCAACAGATGCAATTCAAAATCCCAGCAGAAATCATGCTAGCTTGCCTCAACTTTCTCAAAATCCTCGTGCTCCTGTTGACCTAGTCACTGTGCTTGATATTAGTGGTAGCATGGCTGGCACCAAGCTTGCATTACTAAAAAGGGCAATGGGATTTGTAATACAAAACCTTGGCTGCAATGATAGACTTTCAGTCATTTCCTTCTCTTCAACTGCTCGCCGCCTCTTTCCACTTCGTCGAATGTCTGACATAGGACGACAGCAGGCACTTCAAGCTGTTAACTCTCTGGTTGCAAATGGTGGTACCAACATAGCTGAAGGCCTAAGAAAAGGTGCCAAGGTAATGGAAGATCGGAGGGAAAAGAATCCAGTTGCCAGCATTATACTTTTGTCTGATGGGCAGGATACTTATAATGTCAATGGTGCTGGTGCAAACAAGTCTCAACCTAATTATCAGTTGCTTGTCCCTCTGTCTATGCATGCTGGTGACAACACAGGATTCCAGATTCCAGTGCATGCTTTTGGTTTTGGTGCAGATCATGATGCTTCATCAATGCATTCAATTTCAGAGATCTCTGGAGGAACATTTTCTTTTATCGAAACTGAAGCTGTGATCCAGGATGCATTTGCACAATGCATCGGTGGTCTTTTAAGTGTTGTGGTTCAAGAGCTGCAAGTTGGTGTGGAGTGTGTGGATCCAAGTCTCTCCCTTGGCCCGCTTAAAGCTGGAAGTTATCCAAGCCGTGTAATGGATGATGGAAAAACTGGATTCATTGATGTTGGAGATCTCTATGCTGATGAAGAGAGGGATTTCTTGGTATCAGTTAAAGTACCCGCAGAGTCCTCTGAATGTGAAACATCATTGCTAAAGGTCAAATGTGTTTATAGGGATCCCTTAACTAAAGAAATGACAACTTTGGAGAGTGATGTAGTTAGGATTCAAAGACCTCAAATAGCTGGGCAGGAAGTAGTGTCAATTGAAGTAGACAGGCAACGCAACAGGTTCCAAGCAGCAGAGGCAATGGCACAGGCAAGAACCACAGCTGAGCAAGGAGATCTAGTAGGTGCTGTTTCAATCCTTGAAAATTGTAGAAGGATGTTGTCCGAGACTGTTTCTGCCAAATCCCATGACCGACTTTGTGTTGCATTGGATGCTGAGCTCAAGGAGATGCAAGAGAGGATGGCAAGTAGGCATGTGTATGAGGCATCTGGGAGAGCATATATTCTTTCAGGACTGAGCTCACACTCGTGGCAAAGAGCTACCGCAAGAGGTGACTCCACTGATGGTTCAAGTTTGATTCAGAATTATCAAACCCCATCAATGGTTGAGATGGTTACTCGATCGCAGGCAATGTTATTGGGTAGTCCATCAACTCAAAGGCTTGTCCAACCATTATGGTCACTTGGATCACAACCAAAGCCAAGGTAATATTGGAAGTGATATGGCAATTATTGTCAAATAGTTTTTCTTGAGCTTTTTTCCCTATATTTTGGAAAATTTTGTTTGGGGAGGTGATAAAGTGGAAGGATGAGAGGGTTTTTCTGGCTGTGATTTTGGTCCAGCCTTAAACATGTAAATGAATAAGAAATGGGAAAAGAGCAAAAGAATATATTTGGGAGTAGAAAAAGAGAAGAGTAGGTAGGGTTTACACCATTTTTGTAACTTTGTGTTGTTGGGGGGCCGGGGGTGTACATAAAGAGAAATGGCTTTTTTCTCTAAGGGGGAAACTGGGTTAATATGTTTGTAATTGTGCAAATGATTGGGGTGAGCTAGTATGTACGTGTATATATATATATATATATATATATATATATATAATTACCTGCTTCAATTCTTCAGCCAATTGCAGTTAACAGATTTGTGCCTTGTTCTGATGCAATCACCTCAGAATGTTAGAATAGAAAATGGTCTAATACTTGTCTACTAATCAGTCCTGCTTGGTCGATAACACCTTTGTTTTATCTGTTAAATCAGAACCTTATTAGTATGTTTGTTGCATGCTGATGGTTGAAGTTTGAAAGAGCGTAAAATCGAAGCCATGGAAAGTTTGCAAATTGAGGTTCTTGCCATCCCAGCACCAAACCATTTTTCTCTTTTAGCGTAGATTTCTTTTAGGTTCATGCGTAGATATAATTGAGCTCAAATCACCCAATGGTTGTGTTTGGTGAAGCTGAAAAGTAGAAGGATGAAAAGGGGTTGATGGAAAAGTGAAAGGAGAATGAATTTTAGGTGTGGTTGGTAGAAAAAAAAATGAATAAGGATTATAACCTTTTTACACTCATTGACAAAAAAAAAAAAAAAACTCCAAACCGAAAAGAAAAGAGAAAATAAAAAAGGTGTGAAAATATATTACATATTTATAAAATTATTCATTATATTTAGATTTTTTTTTCTTAATTTATAAAAAGTTGTAATGGTAAAATCATGTAATTTTTAGTTTTTTTTTATTTTTCAAATTTACCAAATAATGAATGAAAAAAATTTATATATATAAATATATATTATTTTTCTATCCTTTCAACCATGCACATTAATAAAAAGAAAAAATATATTTTCTGATCTTTCCATTTTTCTTCTCGTCCAATTTACCATCTTTTCCTTTTTCCTTTTTCTTTTTACCCTACCAAGCAAAGCTTAAATGGCGAAATCAAATAAAATCTAACATGAAAAACTATTGGTTGAAAAAAAGAAATTACCAGGAAAAGCTGAGACCGCCGACGGACAAGCCCCAATCCTCCATTTCTAATGATGGTTGTTGAAATGAATACCAGTTACGTGGAAACACATTGGCAGCAAGGTACCAAAAAGGAAGCAGCTATATGGAAAAGGCCAGCTTCAGGAGGAACATAAGAGGTATGCAAGAACATTTTGACGTGAGCATGCTGTTGAATGGTAGATACACAGTAGTGAAGAAAGTTAAGTTTCACCGGTCATTAATAGAACTATCCAAGCTAAACAATTCTTCTCAATCATAAAACCAAACTTCAATCTGTGATAAACAGAACTCGAAATAATCTCATCTCCCAAAGATGGATCCACCGGCACCGCCTGATGCACCACCAACTCGACAAGTTCCATCAGCTGCAGGACCTTATGGACGACCATTGGGGTCATGGTAATGATGTGTTCATTGTTATCTCTCATTTTAACAACGATTTCAAACCTGCAAAAATTAGTTGTGCTTTGTTTCTTTCACTTTCAGCTTCTGGTTTCTCTGCTGCTGTGGTCTATTCACGAGCTGTTGTCCTCTTCTCTTCCCACCAGGACCACCTCCTCCCCTGTGACATCTTTGGTTATACAAATGCATGCATGGATACTTGCATGTTCAGGCGATATCCTAAACTATTGCATCGTGCAGTGAATTTGAGAAATGTAGAATAAAATGGAACACTTTTAATTTTCTGTTTCTTGCTGTCATGTACAATGAGCCGCCCTCTCCGGCTCATGTATGCAACAGGCTTTGATTATTTATAAATTCTGAAATGGAATACTGAATCATTTGCTACATAATCAATCTCAACTATCAAAGCTGTGTGCGGGTTTGCAACAATCAAGAGCAACATGAGTGACAGATTCTTAGTAGACTAGATTAAAGTATTTATCAAGATGTACTGAAACAAAAAACCCCGAAGATTTTCCTCCAAAATCCTAATGCTTATTTGCAGCTACAAAACAACCTTTTGGATAGAGAGCCCACAACTAGCCTGACTTGCCTTCATTCGGCCTAGGAATTCTTTTGTAGTCGTAGTTGTTTATGTCAACCTTCTCTTCCAAAGCCTACAAAACAGATGAAAAGGCAAGTACGTCAGAGAGAATCACAAACTTGAGGTTGCAGATAAAACAACTATACCTTTAACTCTTCCTCCAATGAAATCTTTTTTGGCTTATATGCATCAATGGGTCCTGTTCTTGATAATGCTTTCCTGGTCTCAATAATTTCCCATTCTTGATCATCTTTCACCTTTGCTACATCCTTGCTGAACTACAAAGTACTATTACATTTAAGAAGAACTGGAAAAGAACTAGAAACAGATATAAATATTATTATAGACTAGAGGTGTTGTAACGGTAATTGAAACAGATATTCCTATTAAAAACTAGAAATCCAAACAGATATTCCTAACTCTACCTACTGGTCTACGCTCATGATCATACCAACAATCATGCACTGCTAGTTAACAGAGCTTGATACTTATGCTTGAGACTCTAATAAGGGCCCAAATATAACGGCTACAGATAGAGTCATATCAAGACGTTTCTCTTTTGAACTACAATTGGTTATCAGCCTTAAAAACTTGCAGAGACGGCAGCCTTAACAATATGTGTGTGTCTGTGCGCAAGTAAGTATCAAACAATGCAGGATATAAGGCTGAGTGCAAACAAAGAAGCTTTAGTGTGAAGTCTCCATCTCCATGCTGATCTGGAATAAAACATGTTCCATTCCAACCATATGATGACTTTGAATTTTTCAACTGACTTAACAACTTAAGAAACAAATACCACCTGTGGAACCAATACCATTGCTGAATGGTGAAAAAGCTTTAGTAGCACCCCAAAAATAAACCCACAAAAGAGGTGAACATAATAAGGCTTTGGAAATTCAATATTGTTACATAGCTACCACCAATGAAACTTTCAGATCAGATCAACAATAGAAAATTATCATTTTCATTTTTATTCTAAAGCTAGATAAATCACTTGTTTCTAGCACAATATTTCATTCTCATAATACCATAAGTCCCACTACAATCATATGGAAAGCAACATGAACATAACTGAGCCAATTATCTATAACATAACAAGGTTTGCCCTTCAAAGTTAACATGACCTCTGCTGTTCTCTTACCAGCAGATATATTCACTACCAGATGAAACAAAAGTCTCATCCGCTAAAGTGGTTCCAAAATCTATTCACAAATTAGGGAATTAGTAGAGATCCAAGGACCAGACCTAACCTGCCTTGCAAGAGATGACCAAGGCCAATTGCGCCAAATACTGTCAATGAAATCATTGGAAGCCCATATCTGATAAATGGATACTTCCTACCCCACCTTTTGAAGGATGAAGCTGAACTCTGAACCTTAGCAGTGTTAGTAGCCAGGTTACAACTTTTCTGAGGCTGAGCCATATTTCCCTTAACGGATGCCATTTTTTGCAAATCATAAAACAACCTGTATAAGAGAGTCAGTTTCAAGAGAAATTCATGCCATTTTAACCAAAAATGACTCAGAATATAGTTTGGGCTTCATTAAATATGCAATATTCACTGCAAAATTAAAACTTTTTCCTTGTTGTAATTTGTATAGATAGTGACTATTCAAGGAAAACATAGAAAATCCATCTAAATCCTAGCACTGCCTGCACCCTTTAACATTTACATCTAACACAATACACCAAGCTTTTCCAAATTCAAGTTCAGTTCCAATCAAACCATACCTATTTAAGTTAAACAAGAACCAGAAAACCATTCAAATTGAAACAAACTCCAACTGAAACAGATACAAATACAGCTTAAAATGTTTAGTTTTGAAATCAAAAGATTGTTCCTTTACCTATTACAAAAGAAAATTTTAAGTTAAGAACCATCAACAAGATTTCTCCAATATTTCTATAACAAATCTTTCCTTCTTATTTTCCAATAACAACACAAATAATAATAAATTAAACTAACCATTTTTTATATTCTTACGTTTCTCAACTCATAAAAAATCAGAAAATTAACCAAATTGAATACTAAAAATTTCATTTTTTAGAAAATAAAAAACTAATAAATTCTAAATGGACGCTATATAATAAATAAATACAATGTTTCGTTAAGTGGGAATTGCTTTTTTTTTTTTTTTCACAATTTTCAACTCATTAACACATTAAAAAAATACAAAATTGATTGCTTAAAATTGCATTTTCAGGGAAAAAAGACAAAATTTGAGCATAGCAATAAAAATAGAGATATGGGAATATGTTTAAATACCTTTTTGAGATGGGTATTCAGCTTTCGCAATCTGCTTGAAAATTTTTATTAAAGTTTTGATTTCAAAAGGCAATTAAAAACGAAAATTTTTTTTAAATATTCAAGTCTTTAAAAATTTTCGTATGAGAGAGAAAATAAAAAATTAGGTCAAGTCAATGAGTTGCAATGAAAAAGCCCAAACCCAAAACTCAATACCCAAGCCCAAAATTCAAAACCCAAGGACGTGTCAATAAAGGTTTTTTTTTCCCTTTTGTGGACTGAGAAGAAATCCACGACCAGAGCAAAGGAAATCAAACGAAAGAAGCGCAGACATGTCATTCATGAAAGGAGATTTGTTAACGAAAACGAGGAAACTCGTCAAAGGTTTAGCTAAGCCTCAGCCTGCTTGGCTCAAAGCTATGGAACAGTTTGTCTCTATCTTTCCCCTTCTTTTTTTATTGGGTTTAAGCTTATTTTTCTTTGTTTTATTAATTTCTTGCAATTAAAATCCAAATGGATCGTTAAATTTGCTTTCTTTTAGGATTTGAAAATCTGGGTTTGTTTTGAATTGATCAAAGGAGTTAACTTTTGATTTGGGTTATGAAAATGGAGTAAATTTAAATGGCCCGGATTGTTTAAATAAGAAAATCTAACAATTTTGATTGATTACATTGTTTTTTTCTTTTTCTTGAAAAATAGAACAAGGAACTGTTAGTCTCTTAGCTTAGCTTGACAATGGTGACTCTACTTCATTTTCTGGTTTTTTTCTCATTTGGTTTAAGCTGTCATCTCTAAAAGGCTTGTTTTGGGGATTCGTTGTTTGAAGATAAATTATTCAAGTCCATGAAACTCTGATTTTTAATATGTAATATGTGAAATATTATTAAGAGACTTCATTTTTCCTATCAACTTGTTTGTTATGCCTTGTGTATGAAGCTCTATAATTTTGGTTTTCATGTCCTTACTTTTGATTTAACCTTGTTTTTAATATTTGTCTCTATAGATATGTAGCTGCATTAATCTTTGAATGATATTTGATATTTTGTTTTGGTCATGCCATACAGGGCTCCGCCTGCAACTTTTCCTCGTGCTGATGGAAAAGTTAAGACAATCAGTCTCCCGGAGGATGTTTACACAAAAAAATTCTTGCAGAAATATCCAGAGTCGAAAGGTCACGATGCCATCAAGTATAAGTTTCCTTTCCTTACCGTTTCTTTTGTTATTCGGTTTTGTGTATATCATGGTGTGAGGCTCATTAGACATGTATTCTTAGAGGCAATTTGGTTTTCCTTTTCACTGTGTTAATAATGAAATTTTGGTATTTTGTTTAATCTTTTGACTGAAGAAAAGAAAGCCAGCATTTTGAGTTTGGTGTTCTTGATGCTAACCGCATATGACGCCAATGAATAAGATCTTGTGCGAATAGTTGAGTCAAATGCACCTGTGCTTAAAATATTTTTTATCTTCAATATTGGAACTGAATATGCATTTTGGTTTTAAGGGTTTTTTGTCTGCACATGTGTTCAGATATATCTATTTGCTTGCTGATTGAATTTTGGAAATGACTGGAATTTAAATGGCTCTTTTATCACAAACGAAGGAGTAAAAGCTTGGGCTTTTCTTTGGAGCATGATACAATTATAAGAGAAACTCCTTGGTGTTTCTTAATATGGTTCTACCGAGGAAATATCTCTCATATTGGAAGTTTGGTCGATAACTCACAGCAACTTTTATCTGTCCAGTAATAGATCATATTAATTGGTATCCTATCTGATATTAACTTATGGATGATTGATCACCATGAATTTATCTTTTTGCAGTTTCAGGGAGAACATAATCTCTATGTTTTGCTTTTTTATAATACTTTGATTATCTTTGATTGAATCATTTCTTGCTTTGGTTTCATATTAGATATTGTTGATGAGTGGATTAAGTTTATTGCTTGCATACATGCAGAATTTCTGGTTATGATCCACCTCCAGCACGTCTATTTGGCTTGCGGGTGCTTGAGTTGAAAGAGCAGGGAGTCAGCGAGGAGGAAGCAATGGCCGTAGCTGATGTATGTTTCTTGCATTCTTGAGCTTATATTTCAAGACTTTTTTTTCTCTCTTTCGGTTTTTGTTTCTAAATTGCCAGTGCATACTTTGATTTTGTTGAGTATAAAGAAGCCGAGAAAAAGAGGTCTCACTCTCCTTTGATACTTTTTGACCTGTTGTACCCCATAGACTCATCATTATTATTCATATGCCACGAACTCATAATTCATGGTGGTATTGGTAAAAAAAATGGAGGGAATCTCAACCCAGAAAAAGTTTTTTTTTTTATTTTTATCCACATTTATTTAACTATTGGTATCCTTTTTATAGATGGAATATCGGATGGAGAAAAGGGAGAAGAAGAAGGCATATGCTCGTTTGAAACAAATTGCCCGTCTTCAAGGAAAGAAACCTCCACCAAACCCATATCCTAGTGCTATCAAGGAAATACAAGCGCGAGAGAGAAAGTTTGTCCATGATCGTTTCTATAAACCGGAGATATTGAAAATTGTTGAGAAAATAAAAGAGGAGAAGGGAGCTGGGATGTATGACGGAACGGGAGGGGCTGGCTTTTGAGATGATTTTTTTTTTTTCCTGTGACATGGTGCTTAGTTATAATAACCTGAGCTTTACTTAGTCAGCTGCCATACTTTCTGCTTAATTCTGTTATCTTATGGAAATTGAAAGTATTTGGACAAAGTGCTAAATTGCTGGCATCTGATAAAATGTTCAACTTTTGTAATTTTCATTTTTATACTTTACATTCGGATATTGCGATAAGTGGGATCTTATTCCAGACTGCAAATGCAACGTGCCTTTTGCATTCTGCTTCCCCTAAGGTTTTAATGAGCCCATGGATATGATTGCTCCAACAGTGCAGAATCATCAAGTAATCCTCAAAGAAAAATCCCTTGTAACAAAAACCTTTCTTTATAAAATATGTTTGGTTAAAAAAAATTTTTTTTTTTTGATAATTCCATCTTCTTTTTTTCATAGTTAAAATTTTTAGCTTCATGATCTCTTCAAGTTATTCATAGTTTACAGTGATTTAAGTTTAGTATACTCTGTAGTTACCATATTATTATGGATCTTCTGCATCATAAATTTTTGTTAAACTGTTAAACAGATCGTTGATCCCTTTCTCTTAACCAAAGAAAAGTTATACTGCCCCAAAATCATACTAATAGTAAGTTACTATAGTGAAAGACATATCTTCATAAAAGTCAGGCCCCCAGTTCGACGTTAAGCCAAGAAGGTGCCAGAGTCTTGAACACCGGTTAGAATACCTTGGTTATATGTCTGATCTATGGAACACTTATGGTTTGGGCTGCAGCGGTATAAAAAAAAGCTGTGACTGTTATAGGAGGGGAATGTTTGCGAGGGAAGATCTGAACTGAAGCTAAAGGCAATTTTGGAGGTTGAAGTGTTTGGATTTTTTGGAATTCTTAGACTGACATATACTCATAACATTGATCATCTGTGAAATCATTTGAGTATTCTGAGTAATTTGAATCTGCATACTCATCATCATCAAATTGCTTGATCATAAACAGGGATCTTTCATTCTGCTCATCATCAAGGGAGAAAATTGATTTAAGATCATCATCTGAGAGATTGATACCTGATTTATTAGCAATGTCTTGGATCATCTTGATTGACTTTTTGTCTGACTTTGGGCAATTCTTTGAAAAGTGTCCTGATTTTTCACAGAGAAAACATTTTAAGCTTTTGATCTTTGGATCTTTTTTCTTTCTTGCAAATTTGAATCTTTGAATTCTTCTGGGCTTATCAACATATCTGAAGAACTTCTTACGTCTGGGTTTGGAGAAAATTGGAGGTCTGGAAGGTCTGAATCTTCTGAAATGCTTTTTTTTTGTTGTTGCTGCAAAAACATGTGGGATCTTTGAAAGAACATTTGATTTGAAGTCCTGAGGAGGAGTACGAACATGGTTTTTCTAGCTTTTTGGAGTTGTGCACCAAGGTTTTGATGTATTTATGCTCTTTGCAAATTTTATCAAGGGCTTTCAACATCATCTTATAGATATCTCCAATGGTTATAGATTTAACATCAAGAGATCTGAGGTTCAACTGGATCCTTGTTTGTTGTGCAAGTTCTTCTAGAACAGAATTGAGGAAGGCTTGCTTTAAGTTGACATCATCGAATCCACCAAGTATGTAAAAATACTGAGAGAATTGTTGATAGTGTCTGTCAAGATCTTTTGGATGAAGAGAATAGCATTTTAGTTTGAAGAATTCTTCTCTGATCTTTTTCAATCTGTGAGTTTCTTGTCTACAAAAGATTGTTGCAAATTGAGAAATAGCTTCTGTGATTGTTGGGCATTGAAGAAACTGGAGTTGTCTGTATTCACTAATGTTGTCCTAAAAATTTTTCAGAGTTTCAACTAGTTTGAAAACAAATCTGATCAAAACTGTGTTCATCGTAACATTGGGATGGGAGTTTAATTCAACGAGTCCCTATGCTAAGAACTCTTGAAATCTTGAGGGCCATTTTGAAGGAGGAACATCATCAATGGTAAAAACTGAGAATTTTGATGTCGAAGGAGGAACATGTGATTATTGTGGAGGAAGGTGTTGTTCAGCATCCATTGCATCAGGGTTATGAACTTTTGGAGTATCATCTGGAACTTCAACTGTTGGTTCTGTCATGAAAATCTGAGGGAGCATCATTTCATCTGAGTCATCAGTATCATCTGCTGCAATTAATTCATCTGAGTTGACAGTATCCATGTGAGATTCAATCTTAAAGGTAGAAGAAAAAATATCTTCAAAGGAGAATTGAGGGAGGTTGTCTTGTGCCATCTGGTGATGTATTTTTGGAAGAGTTTGTGTAGGAGAAATCATAAGTTGTACAGGTTTTTGGTTTGGTTGTAGTGTAGGGTTTTACGATGTGAAACTTGAGATGGGTTTTGGTTTTGAAGGTTGAGAAAGTGATTGTTCTGCTACTCTTTTGAGTTTTAGATCAACTGATTATTTTTTTCGAAATTTGTGAATCCATTTTTCAGTTGTACAAAAGGGAGGTTGTTATTGTTGGTCTGAGATAGGAGTAAAGTATTGTGTTGGTTGTGAAAATGTTGGGATTGATGTTGAGGGAGGTTTGTACTGAAAAGGTGTGAAAAAAGGTTTTGGAGGTGATGTTGGAGGATTGTATGGTTGAAATGGAGGATGAGTATAGGCTTGGTAAGGAGTATCATGTATACCAGTGTGAAATGATGTGAAGATGTTGTAACTGGAGGCTGCCTGTTGTTGTTGTTGTTTCTAACGAAATTGATTTTGAAGGTCTGCAAGTTGAATCTTTAGGCTCTTCATTTCTTTCTCTCGTTCAGTGAAAGCCTAAGTGAATCTAGTGTTGATTTCAGCCATATATATGAGTTCTTGATCAAATGTGATTATCCTTGACTGAATTTCAAGAATAATATTTTGAAGATTGACAAGGCTCTGATCAAAATTTTGACTGATTTGGTCCAACTTATGTTCAATCTTGTACAGGTATGAATTCTGCTGGAGAGAATTTTTAGTTTGCCAGTTTAAAACTGCTTCAGCACGAGAAATACTTTTTTGGTTCCCATATTCATCTCTGCCAGTGGGAGTTGGGATTTTTGAAATGTGTTTGTATTGGTCTTTATGAAATTCTTGAAAATGAGGGAAATCTGAGTTTGGGTAGGTTGGTTGCATCATGGAGATTTGTGGTAAAGGTTTTGGTAAAGATTGGGTGGAATCTTGGGTGGAATCTGGTTTTTGTGTGGGTTGATTTAAGTAAGTTTGAGAGGGTGGTTTTTTTTCTTAGGATAGATGACATAGTAGTCAAACTTTCCTGAAGGTTCACCAAGAAGATCAACTTCAGGGTCTCTATTTTCATATCTTTTTTTGAGCTTTTGTTGGGAAGACTTTTTTTTTTTTTTGCTTTTTTTGAATATCATCTACTGCATATAAGAACTTAAACTTAGAAGAGGAAGATTTTTTAAGTACAGGAGAAGGAGGAGAGGACAAACTGAAAGAAGTCTAGAAGAAGAAGGTTGAGAACTGGAGTTGCTAAAAGTGGATAGATTCATGAAAATAAAACTTTCTTTTGGCTTTTCCTTTTCCAACTTCAATAATCAAAGCTTTAGAAACATGTGTTTCTTTTCATTATCTTGGCAAGCTGCAAAGCTAAGCTTTGATACCATTTCTATAACTCTGATATCATTTTTATACACAACGACAGGTAGTACGGTCAAAGCTCTAACAACTGATATGACTTCAATATGTTTTGTATTACTTGAAGCATGGCTGCAATTTTTTTTTTAATATTTTGAAAAATTTTGGTATGTGAGAAAAGAAGAAAAAGATTGGATCGCATCAATAAGTTGCAATGAAAAAGACCAAGCCCAAAATTCAATAACCAATCGGATGGTTTGTCCATGACAAGCGCTATCAAGGAGAGACAAGCTCTAAAGAGAAAGTTTGTCCGTAACCGTTTCTTTAATCCAGAGATATTGGAAATTGTTGAGAAAATGAAAGAGGAGAAGAGAGCAGAGAGGCATGACGGAAGGGGAGGAGCTGGCTTTTGAGATGATATGTTTTTGGTGACATGGTGCTTAGTTATAATAGCCTGAACTTTAGTTAGTTATCTGCCATGGATTTTTACTATTTGCTTTCTGCTTAAGTCCGTTATAATTTTCATTTTTACTAGAAAAGCTCTTAAATTATTTTATTTTTTTAAATAAGTTGTTTTATTTTTGTTATACGCAAATAAACTTTTATTTTTTATTTATATTTAAATAAATTATTATTTCAAACCAAATATTGATTTATGTTAAAAATTTATTTAGGTACAAATTAAAAGTTAAAGATTTATTTAAATACAAATTAAAAATTAAGGGTTTATTTGTGTTCAAATTAAAGTCAATTTAATAAAAATATAAGAATTTATTTAAATAAAATAATAAAGTATTAATTTTTTTTTATTATTTTAGCCAAAGTAATAAAGTGATAGATAAAACTAATTACTAAAATAAATAGTGAAATTGACGAATATTTTTAACTTTAATAAATTTTAATACTTTTTTGGATCATAACATTATAAATTTGTAGACCACAAAGAAAAACAATTTTATAATTTAAACAAAAAATGTAAATAGTAAAAGAGTTAGTAATGATACTAAAATAAGTGACAGAATATGCATTGGATGCAGAAATAGTGGTGAAGGTTAGGTGAAGTATAATTAAAAAAGAAAATGATCATTAAGTATATTAGATTAAATTTTGCACATAATAAAATTTTAAATTATTTATTATTTAGTAATATATCAAATAAATAATTAAAAATCACTAAAAATAACAAATATTATTTATGTATTTATTTAATTTTTAATTATTTGCTTATTAATTATTTTATTATATAATATAAAATTTTATTTATTATATTAAATTAATAAATTTATTTGAAACTTTTAAATAAAAAATGAAAAAAATAATAAAAGGCTAAGCAAAAGGACATTTGTGTCCCTCCAAATTACTCTTTAGGGTAAAAAAGAAAAAAATGATAAAGCAAGGATATAAATGGTAAGAGAGTGCAGTAGGAAGGTGAGAATTTCCACTAGAGCCTTTTTAAAGAATTCAACCTGTCTCAAGTAATCCTTATTAAAGAATAAAAGAAAGAAATAACTTTTTAATCAATAATATCATATGAGTCTCATGTTAAAAATATTAAAATATTAAAATAAAATATAAATATTTAAAAAGGAAAAAAAAGAAAAGGTAAATTGAAAAAAATGATAAAAGAATAACGTAATAAATTGTATACACCTGATATCAAGTGGGTGAAATAAAAAAGAATTTAAAAATTTAAAAATATTTATTTAATATTTAAAAATTAAAAAAGAGAAAAACACAACATTTCCTCTTAGAAAAGACTTTTAAATTTAAAAAGAAAGAAAAAAAGTGGGTGACAAAAAAGGAATTTGAAATCTAAAAAAAATATTTATTAAATATAAAAAAAAATATAAATACGCAGCGCACAATTACTATTAAATGTGTCTCACACAAAAAAAAAAGAATTAAAAGTTTAAAAAATATTTTCTAAAAATTTTAAAAAGTAAATCGAAAAAGCTAAAAATTTTGATATAAAGTGGATCCTACCTAAAAATAAAAAATTTTAAAAATATTGATTAAATGTTTTAAAAAATAAAAAATAAAGAAATTAAATAGGGGAAGCAAGCGAGTACCACGTAACACAATTTAAAGGGATTGTACATAGAAAAATAAAAAAAAATTAAAAATTTTTCAAAAAAATAAAAATTTTTAAAAGAATAAAAAAAAATTGAGAAGCGTCGTATGAAACCTAAGTTAAGTTCTGTGCAGTAACAAAATTTCTTTAGCTGATGGATATAAAAAAAAAAGGAAAAATTGTAGAAGGAGGAAAAAAAAAATTAAATTTTTAAAAATTTATTTATAAAATTTTTTAGAAGGAATTGAAAAAAGGGAAAAAACATGAAAAAAAAACTTAAAATGTAAAATAAAAAAAGATTATACCACGTGGCACAATGCTGCGAGGGGGGAGGGTGCCGTACATTAATAAAATTAAATGTATAGATACTTAACATTCAGGTGTTGGAATAAGGGGATCTTACTCCAGCGGGGTGCAACTATGCAATACATCTATGTTTTATATTACATGAAGCAGTTTGATGTATCTTTGAAAGAAATCAAGGCTCCATTTATGGCTTCTCTAAATTGTAGAAATGAATGGGAAAGAAAGCTTTATGAAAGTAGAAAATTTTAGTCAGGAAAGACAAATTAGGACTAAGCACAAGAAAAGATAAATTTTCTCAGGACTGCCTGACAAAGTTGCCAGTGTTTCATATTAATTGAGAGTTAAAATCATATAAGACCAAAGGAGGGAAAAAGGAAAATAAAACTTATAATTGCAGGCAAATAGGAGAAAAATAAGCATCAGAAACAATCTAGATTATTATATATTTTTTATTTTTTGGTACAAAGGGAGTTTGAGATAAGATTCGAACCCAAGTTATGAGTAGGGAAGAAAAGATGATTGTTTAATGGATGAAAATCACTTTGAAGATTCTATCATGATCTAAAAATGTCTAAACATAATTAAAGCAACTACAAACTAAAAAATAATGGCTAGCATCCAGAAGGAAAGAGATGAAGAAACACAACATTAAACAAAGGGCTTTCCCTTGTTAGTTTTCTTTCAAAACTTGTAATTCAGACTCACCATTTTTGTGATTTTCTCTTCCATTTGTGAATGACACTGCTGCTGATGTTTTGTAATCACAGGGCTTTGATTTTTTTGAATCAGAAGACTTTGCTGTTTTTGGATCACAGCCACAGGACTTAGACTTTGATCTAAAACCAAATTTTCTCAAGAAAATGCTCCAACTACCCTTTGTTTTCACCAGCTTTTCAAGTTCTTCTTTCATGGTCAAGTACTCTTTCTCAAGCTCTGAAACCCGCTCCATTATGTCATCAACCTCCGCAAAGCAGTCTTGAGTAGTTCCAACATGTGCAGACCCATTATTTCTGGGGATTGCAAGATTCCCACTTGGATTTTGTGAGTTTTCAAGGTTGTCAGAGACAAAAAAACAACCAGCAATTGAGGTCCGGAGCCGAAGTTGTTCAAAGAATAGGACTTGGACAATGACTCTGAGGGGTAGCCTTTCATTCTGGGTTGCATGAGCGCTGGCTTCCAATGAGAGTTTCTGGCAGTTCATGAGGCGGCATATTTGCTCCTTCTCAGAGCCTGTCAGCCAGGGATGTGCCTGAAGTTGAGAAAGAAATAGAACAATAAGCAAAGATTTTACCTTGGCAATGCAACAAAATCTATTTGCAATGATGTGGACATGCAAAATTGAAATTATTGGTATGAATGTATAATGATAGTTTTCAAATCTGGTGATCCAAATGAATGATTCATATTGGCGATGAACCAAGTGCCAAGAAGAATCTTACCTTAAGGTATATGTCAATTGCACGGTAAATTCCATCATCTAATGGTCTGGCATAGTCAGGAATAACAGCAGCAAGTGACTGAAATTTTGGCAACTTCAGGTTAACATCAGGTGCCACCTCAGCCAGATATCCATCCACTAGATTAGCTACCATTGTCATTGGGGTTAATGGATGGGAACCTCCCATCAGCTGCCCCTCATCAACTATATAATTAGAACTAGATTCAAGTACCTCATGATTTACTAGAACAAAATGGTCAAGAATCCGCTGAACACAATCAATGTCATAAAGGGTTTCCAAAGAGTACCCCATATTTGGTATCAGAATATCTTCCAAAGCAGCTTGATCTAACTGAGCACCGATCTGTTTCTCTAACTTCTCTCGACATGACGGCCCAGCATGTAAAATCATGGATGTTCGTAGAAGCCTCAACAAAAAATTTGTTGGGGTGGCACCCCTTTGATTAGGTATTAGTGCCACTATTTCTTCAAGGAGATTCCTTTGATCTGCATCAGATAGGGGAGACATTGTTGATGCAATGGCAGCATGGTTCCCACTCTGGAAGCTCGACTGCCTGCCCAACAAAGGAAGATGCCTCTTTGCATAGTGGACAAGGGAGCCAGCTATCGTCTCCGGCTTTATGCCTCTTGATTCAACAGCTAGAATCAACCTTTTATACAATGACAATTTAAGGAAAGAGACATCCTCATACCACCAATCCTTACTCACAGATTGTGGTTTGGCTGCTGCACATATTCCATTCCATAAGACATAGGTGTCTTCTGGACTTTGTATAGTACCACTTTCTGACATAGGCCAACTAAAGAAAGTCATATCAGCACAAGCTTTCATTGCCAAGGAACTAATGCACCGCGAAACAATCTGAAGCTCTTCTGCATAAGGTAGAACCAATTCGCAGGTTTCAAGAGCTTTGATCGTGTCTGTCCAGTGACCAAAGATATCATTCAGAAAACTTTCTGTTTGTGTTATTAGATTTCCCTCACCATGATCTTCACTCATTTGAAGATACTCGGCAGCACACCTAAGACTGACTATATTTAGTGCTGTGAGTTCTAATCTGATACCATAGCAGAACTTGGCTACAAGCAGAAAGGTTTTGGCTCCACCAGGTATATCATGAAATTGCAGAACACACTTTTTCTCATCCTCACCAGAATAGTCCTTCATAAGATTCTCTATTACTCTGCTTCTTGACAGCAATGGAAACTGATAAACATGACAAAATGGAGAAAAGGGAAAATACAATCTGATTAGTAAAATAATAAGAATAAATCTTTCTCCTTTAACTGTGCAATGCCAAAAATAAAATAATAAGAATCAACTAGGAAAGCTGAGGCCTAAGGCGCCGCATCGACAATATCTTCAATGAAAGTAGGAAACATTTTTGAACAATAATATCAACCTACTAATCATCCCAAAACTGGTTTCGTTCACCAATCCTACCAGAAAATATCCCACAAATTGATCGGTAAGAAACTATAAGCTGTACTTGCTCTATTTTGATGGAGTAATAAGATAAAGTACCCAACTTAGATATATGAATGTTAACAATTTCTATTCAGTTAAAATTCATTTTTTCAAAATGAGTTCAATATCTATTAGTAAAAAAAATTGCTTCTATGATGAGAAACAGACAATTTTAATCAAGTATGCACCCAAAAAAAAAAAACCTTGATCATATGTATGTAAATTTTATAAGGACCAGAGTTCTGAAACAAGGCTGCTTAGCATCTTTCAAGCATCATACTACATAAGCTGCTGATTCCTTACAACGCATGATGTCTACCCCATGGAGATATAAATGTAAAAAGTGGATTTGACAAGTCAAAGTAACATAACAGATAAATGCCAAGGATTAACTAAGTTAAAAGCACCTTATGAAGCTGGAAGGACATTTCTCCTACTTCAACAATGACATCGCTTGGAAGACCAGTTGAACACAACCTGGAAGAGGAAATGGGAGAGAATATAGTAATATGACATGTGCAAAACAAAAATTGGAGATAAAATACTGAAGAAATAAGCTGCCAAGTCTATGATGGAACTAATGCCAGCATTCAAGAAAACTTTAGAGCTTACAAGAAGTCACTCAAGAAACATATAGGTAAACCAGCATCCAAGATAGTGGAGATTCAGTTAAAAAGGAAATTTTCAACAATCATAATAAGTATCTTTATAAATGACTTCGCTATCTTCAGTTATTTTCTATAAAGAACTATATTAAATATCTCCATTGATTCCATCTTCTTCCCTTTTTTTTATGCCTTCCAAAGTGAAACAAAAATGTCCCTCGCACTAATGACTGGTCTACCATAACCTTATTAGCAACTATAACGTACCATGCACATACATATGGTTTCAATTTTCTTCATCTTCTGTACCATCAATGTGTGTTTTTTTTTTTTTTTTTGGAATCCTATTTCACCCTATAAACTCACTACTATATATAAGCTGAAATTCATTAATGTACCCAGAACTTCATTGAAATGCTTTAAAGAAAACGTGATCAGTTTTTACATATATATATGTGTGTGTATATATGTATATATATTATATTATATATTATATATTATATATATGTATACATATTGGTGCCAGCAAACCAGTTAAGAAAGCAAGGACAAGAGAGTGCCCTGAAAGAACAAGAAATGAAACCAGGTTTTCAAAACTCAATACAGTGTTCGAATATAAAAACTAGGACTCCAAGTTATGGTCTGTTCAACTACTTGCACCAATCAGAGAAGGTCACCCACATAGCAAGTAGGTTATGAGATAGTTTGACAAACATCATCAATTATCACACAAAATTTGTCAATTAATCGTCTCCTTCCAAGTGAAGTGACAATCTCCTTCCACCCCACCCATTTCAAACCAAAGAAAACAACTGCTAAAATGGGGTCCCAGTGGGGAGAACATGAAATAGCCCAAAGAAACATAAATAAAACTAAACTCAAACTAAAATAAGCCATAATTCCAATCTAGTTGCTGTCATTTACATGAGTTCATAGCGAGATTCTCACTAATCAAACATTGTAGTAAGCTTACAAACAACTACAATCAGTTAGCATGTAATGAATTGACTTAGAGTGTGAAATCTAGGTGATTGGACACTTGCAAAATCAAGTGAATTTCCAAATGAAGGGAAGTGTACAAAGAGATAGTGTTGATTTGGTCTCAACCTTTGATTATAGCTTAGGTCCAATTGTAGACTCAAAATTGCGTTCATCCATACTAATCTATCACCTACAGGAGTTAGGCGATGGTTGTTAAAATTAAACTAGCTTCAGAACTAGTAAGAAAGTATAAACTTCCACTCAGTAATAGTAATTGTTAAGTGGTTTATCTCTTAATAAATGAAATGCTAAAAAGGGGTTGAATAATTGAGATCAAATGTCAACAATAATGAAATAAGGGTTCCTGCATTTGGTTGGGGAAGGTTAGAAGAATATTCTTATAATATAAAAAAAAATCATAAGAACTTCTAAGAATATTGTTAAAATTCTGCAAGACTGACCCCAAATTGCAAACAGATTTCACTTTCAGAGTTACTCTTCATAGATAAAACGCATCTGAAATTAGGCTTCAATACCAAAAATATAATCTATACACATGCACATATCCATGAACCCTAAATATCCTAAATATTAGTATAGACTACAGCTAAGTATAGACTACTGCTATGTCACTCCGACCCTTCATTTTTTTTTTTTGAAGTATTTGTGACAGACACATATTCAAATGACATAAATATAAAGGTCCAATCCTCCCAATATTTGAAAAAAAACTTAGAAAAATTGCAGTTATCCATATCTGAAACATGCTTATATCCGACATTCATCCCTGAATTTGAGTAACATAAGACTAACATAGGACTACAGATATATTGAACAAAATTTTACATACTTACAACCTCACAAAAAAAAAAGAAAAAAAAAAACCTCGCCCTTCACACCCCCGTATTTTAATTACTTAATTTTTTTTTCTTTCAGTAACAATCAAACTTTTTTTTTGTCTACCAAATTATCCATTTTAAGCATATTCCAATCTCCTTTCTTTTTTTCATTGGAACACCGCAATGAACGAAAATAAAAACTGTAACTTGAAAAAGTTTAGGGTTAATAAGATGAGAATTATGGAACTACAAAAGAAATTTACTTGCAACTCAAGAAACTAACGATCATAGTAAACCCATATTCCAAATTCATCATATTTTAACAATGCTTAGATCAAAATGAAACAGTGAATTAAACAAGAAGGAAACAAGAAAATCAAAGAAAAAAACATTACCAGATTTGTCCATCACGATGAAAGGCTTCAGATTTAGATCCCAGTCTCATGATCATGCATGCCATTCTTTTTCAATGAAAAACCAAACGTTTCCTTTGTCACCATAAAAATAAAGAAACAATTTCTACGTTACACAAACAATAAATTCTTATAGAAAAATAGTAAATGATATTCATCAAAATAATGAGTAAAATTTAATGTGACAAAAAGCAAAGTTGAAACAAACAATAGAAGTGAAGAAAATCCCGAATCTAAAGGGGAATATCTAGAAGGAAAATCGGTTCTTTGCTGTTACAACTTACAAGAAAATTGAGGAAAAAAAAGCTTTTTTCTATTACTATGTAATTAAAATTTTTTACTTTGAAAAAAAAAACTTTTAAAATTAATTTTATTTATTTATTTTGCATGTGATAGTTCAATAGGTTAAAATTAAATATAATAAGCAAATATTATCATTTTTTTATTTAAAAAAGCAATATTATCATTTTCATTTATAAAAATTATATTCAAATTCAATTTAAATCATTTTTTAAGTTATAATAATCAAATATTATATTTATATTTTTTAAATTATTAATTATAATCAAATAGATAATTAAACTTACATATGTGAGACTTGGACCTAACTCGTTAAAGTTTTATAACTGCCTTTTTATTATTATGGCAAACCTCGTTAATAGTTGAACTTTGAACTTTTTAACACAGCAGTATCAGTCGTAAACAAAATTCTTTAATTTTTAGTTATAAAAATTAAATAATGAACATTCGCATTTGACTTGGGTTGGAGCTCTAAATAAATTTAATTTTTTATTTAAAATTATTTAATTTGATAATTTATATATTTTTATTATATTTATCTTATATTAAATATATATAAAATATAAAATTTTTTTTGTAACTTATATTCACACATTAAATATAAAATATATATTTTTATTTTTATCAAAATTATATGTATAGTTTTTATTAATTTTAGACTGTTTCTAAAAATCTAATGTAAAACTTATCAAATCAAAGCCCTATGCATATAAATATATATATATTATTTTAAATAATATATGAAAAATTAAAAAATAAAAAAAGTTTTTTTATTTAAAATTTTTTAATATCCGATAATCATTTTAAACTCCAATTAATTCAAAATGAAATTAAATCAAAATTTATAAAAAAAAAATGAACTTTCTCAAATCAATTTTTATCTTTCACAAAATTTGAAATCAAAACTTACCTGAATCGTACTCGTTTCCCTAAAGACACAAACGTTGATAAAAATAAGAGAAGAAAGTTACCCGGTACTAACAGAGCCCAGAAGAGCTGACCCAGTCAACCTTTCATTTTTGTTTTTTCTCTTTCTCGAGTCCTCATGACATTGGCCAAAGGCAAAGGCAAAGCCAGTGTTTCAGTCTCTCGTCAACTGCAATGGACTTTCCGATCAGAGCTAGAGTTCCTCTAGCTCTCACTCTCTTCTCTCTTCTATTCTTCCTCTCCAGATCCTCTCCTCTACATCACCTCCTAATCTCCAGCGCTGAGCGTAGAGTAAGCATCAAAGCTCTTTTTTTAATCTTAATTTTATTCGAAATTGTCCTAATAATTATTACGATTCTTAAATTTTAAATTTTGTTTTGGCTAAGGAAATGATTTTCAGTAAGATTATATATGAATTTATATTTTAAATGCTCCAGTTGTAGAAATTTGTAACATTTATGCTTGATCTTAATATTTTGTTTAATTTAGGTTTCTTTTTAGCTTATTTATTTGGATTTTTTTCATTTTTTTTGCTGCCTATTTTTTTTTTAAATATTGTTTTCCGTTGATGCAGATTGACTTGAGCTCCCACATTGTTAAAGTTTACTTGACTTTGAAGGTAATTTCTTTCTTAAATGCAGCAAATTTATTGACTTTTTGTTTTATATATATATATATATATATATAGAATCATTGTTTAAATCAAAGAAAGAAAAAGAATGGAGGAGGATTTATGCACGAGTTTGGAATCAAATTTACTAATGAATGAAAATTTGTGGCTTTTTTTCCTATTATAGGTACGGATATTTTACTCATTTTATGCGCTGTATTAATTATCGTTATACTTTGATTTAGTGCTTGCCAATTATGTGAGGTTTTATTTGATTGTTGCTTTTCCTACTAGCCTTTTGTTATTGAAAACAAAATACAAATAGTGTAGTTATAAGTAGATATTTGTATTTCTGAAGAATTAAAAGTAAAAAAGCTTAACATTTTTTAATATCAAAGTGCATGATTTTACTTTTATACAAAGTGATTGTGTTTCAGTGATTTGTTTTAGGTAATTATTCATTTTTAATCAAATAGGAATTTTCTTTTTAGCAACTTCTGAGGAACCAAAATATATATTGAAAAACAGTAAGTAGCAAAAGTAACATCAAGATTGAGTGTATAACTTTTTATAGGTTTATTCAAGGATTCAAATTCAAGGCATCTTTAGGTTGCATTTGGTAACTTGAATTTCAGGGAAGGGATTTGGATTTTTTAGTATAAATTGTCTGTTAAAGCACGTGTAAATATGGATTTCATGATTATTTTCAAATTCATGGATTTGTTGGATCCCTATTTAGTGATGAATTTGAAATTCAACTTTTTATACCCTTTCAAATATATAAGTGTATTGAATCTTACTAATTTGTACGTAGTGTGTGCATTTCATTCTCATAATTTATGTAGCAAATTAAATCCAAATCCACTTTCTCAAATTCATCTTTCCAAACATAGCATTAAAGTATATGCATTGATAATGTGGAGAGATGAATTACTGAATCTCTAGATTTGTATTATTTGCATGTATTTTATTGTTTATGTTATTGTATGGGTCTCTTTTAGGTCGAGAATTCCAGTAGTATGCCTGCATCAGAAGTTGTTCTTGCTTTCCCACCCACTCAAGTTGATCATCTAGCTACAATTGAAGCATTAGCAACTAAAGCAAAGAGGAAAAAGACTACTTTAGTCCGTCTTGATGTAAAACCGACGGAACTGCCTGATGCATCTAACGATACTAAATATTTTACTATTTATTTGGCTAATCCCTTAAATTCTGGTGAAAGCACAACACTAGAAGTGTTATACATGTTGACGCACTCACTAGAACCTTTTCCAGAAGAGAAAGGCCAATCAGAATCTCAATTAGTATTTTATCGTGATAGTGCTTTAATATTGTTGCCGTATCATATTAGGCAACAAACAACTTTGATTAAGACACCAAGTACTAAGGTGGAATCGTTCACAAGGGTGGAACCCACAAACCATGCAGGAGCTGAAATAAAGTATGGGCCATACGAGGATCATCCCCCGTACTCTTTTTCTCCTATTCTTCTACATTTTGAGAATAATAGCCCATTTGCTGTTGTTGAGGAGCTTGTTAGGGAAGTTGAAATATCTCATTGGGGCAACATTCAGGTCACAGAGCAGTACACATTGGTTCATGCAGGTGCCCGGCACAAAGGTGTATTTTCAAGGTAGAGTAGATTCTGCTTGCTAAGCTTGAAAGTTCATCAAGAAAAGAAGCACATTTTTTAAGATTGATTTGAATATTCACTTTCTGCTGCGTACTATTTGCAGGGTTGATTACCAATCCAGGCCATCTTTTAATGGTGTATCCTCATTCAGGTACCTTCTGGCAAGACTACCACCTAGGGTTCATTCTGTCTACTATCGGGATGAAATAGGAAATATCTCATCATCACACCTGCGTAAAGATTCTTGGAAGGTCTTAAAATGTGTTTCTCTTCTATTTTTTCTCTCCCTTGCTGCAAAAAGTTGTTTTTAACAATCGAACCACTTGACTAATGAACTTTACAATTTTTGTGATTTACAAGATATCCTAAAAATAAATATATTCCAGTCTGTTGGATGTGTGACCGAGTAGATGTTTAAAACCCTTGTATTTGTAATTCTCCTTTCTGGTGTGGAAGTTTCTACATGCTTTTTTAAATAGTTAATGTTATTAATTTTTCTATTTGTGGCTGCCTTTCTCATTTTTCTATTTGTGGCCAAGGTCAATAAAATATGAAAGGTTTATTAATTTTTTTTTTTCATGCTTCTATTACTTCTGTTTTTGTCTTCAGTGTATGTTGACTAAATTTATGCTCTTACAGTCAGAGCTGGAAATTGAACCACAATATCCTTTATTTGGAGGATGGAAAGCAACTTTTGTCATTGGTTATGGGCTACCATTACAAGATTTCCTTTTTGAGTCAACTGATGACATGCGTTACCTCAACTTACCTGCCCCCTTCTTGAGACAGTGGTTGACAAGTTAACCATCAAAGTAGGTTTAGTAGAATGATCTTGGATTCAATTTGTTTAATTTGTGGAACATAAATCTACTATGACTGGAACTAATATGTTATGCTTCAGGTTGTGCTACCTAAGGGATCAAAAGACCCTTCTGTTGTGGTTCCCTTTCCTGTCAAGCAGCATCTTGAGGTAGTTATTCCCAGTATAATAATCTCTCTCTCTCTCTCATAATTTAGTGCACATGCAAAGGCAGTTGGTGTTGCATATATATATATATATATATATATATCTATTAAAATGAAGATGATATCAGTATTTTCTTTTGATAAAATTACTGGACTACTTTGAGTTAGTACAATGAAAAATGTTCTCCTACAACATGAATGGATTGCTTTTGTGCATATAATTGCTCAAGACTTTGTCTTCCATGTTGACTGAGATGTGTTCCTTTTGAAATCTTGCAGGCCAAATATTCTTACCTTGATGTTGTGGGAAGGACTGTGGTGGTATTGGAAAAGAAAAATGTTGTTCCCGTGCACAACCCTCATTTCCAGGTAATTTATCTCCTCTTCTACTTCCATTATGTGTTTTTGCATTGGTATCAATTTTACTGTTGCCTATAATGATTCCATCTCCTTAGGATATTATACTTTGGTGGATAGAGCACCATACTAAGTGAAACCTTCAAGTTATGATGATTGAAATACTCATAAGAGTATTTTTCTGGAATCTTTTTTTCTCTGCCTGATTAAGCCAACTGTTGTAGTAGAGCATGCATAACAAGAGAAGGCATACAATTAACAGTGCCGCTTAACTTTATAGCTATTTTTTACTCAGATATTTTAGACTCTATACCAATTTATCTAAGATTTAGAGTCAAAACCTAGGATATGATCAAGATTTTTGATGGGAACAATCACTTGCGGTTCTTGTGCTTTATTATTCATTACTTGATGCAAATGTTCTGGCCAAAACCTTTCCTTTGCTATGCTTTTTGTGGGATTTAAGGAAGATACGCTATTTTTATCCTTATTAAACTATAAGCTTGTGTCCTAAACTTAGACTGGTTTGGTCAATCAGAGCTGTGAGTAGGTGATTCATGGTCGTTAACGTGTTTGTTATTGGACAGTTTATTTTGGTCAAGTTGTTATTGGACTGTTTGAGGTTAATAATTGGTCGTACCTGGTCAACCAGCCAAGTGATGCTAATCACTACAATGTGGTTCTTTCCGTGGACAAATCTTCATTTACATAATTGATTGGTTCTGTCGTATATAATGTTGCTATCTTGAACTTTTTGTCTTTGTTGTTGTTATAAGAAATGTATAATATAAACCTGTCCATTGTGATTAATGGAAGATGATGTTCTTCAATCTCATGTCTTTTTGTTTACGGTCTGTTGGCAGGTTTATTACACCTTCAAGACAATCTTCATGCTTGCAGAGCCTCTGATGTTGGCATCTGCATTCTTCTTGTTTTTCGTGGCTTGTGTAGCTTACCTACACATCGATCTTTCCATACGTAAGTGAAACTTTGTGGCATTCACAATGAAAAATTAGCCAATAATTTCCAGATCAACACTCTTTAGGTTGCAGTATATGCCACTTTAGTAACTCTGTTAGAACATACACCAATTCGGGAGATAGGACATTGTAGTAATATTTTGTGTACTGAAAATACGAAATTCTGAAATTTTCTCTGACGAAATAGTTTGCAATGAGAAATTTTGTTGCTAAAACTATTGTTTTACAATAGAATTGTTTCAACAATGAGCTACCTCTTCTATTTTTCTGGCATTTGGAAAGCAAAAAAATATTTCCCCCTCCCCACCCCCTCCGCCCCATTTTTTCCTCATTGTGGCCCTGAAGATGAAACAGGAAGAGCGATGAGATGAATGATTCCAATAATTGATGTCTTCATGGTGACCGAAGAAGTGCAGTGGTGGGAAACACATCTGAGTTGCTCTTTCTGAAGCTTTTACCTTAGATTGATCGATTTGCCTTTGTCATCAATGCTGGCCTTAACTCTATACCATTTGGCGTTTATGCTCTATGGATCTTTCATGTCGAGGAGATATATATGCAATTATTGAAATATAATTAATTGATCATAATTTAGAATTATATAAAATTTATCCAAATAAAGTTTTTTGATCCTAAATAAAGTTTTTAAATTCGAATCCAACTTAAAACATTAATATTTAATAAATAAAAATATTATTGGATAGTAATAAAGCTTCGTGTAGATTGAAGACTATAAGTATTTTATATATATATATATATATATACGAGGAAACAAAAAAATTAAAATAAAAGATCTATGTTTTTAGAGAAATTATCGTGATTAAAATTTGATACTTCAACATCGAAGTTTATAGGATGTCAGAAATTTTCATTAGGTTATTGAAAAGGATAATGTTCTTTATAGTTTTTTTAAGTATTGAAAAATGTTTAATGTGGTATTTGTATTAAATAAATCTAATTATATATTTAAACTTTTTGATTCGTTTATAATTTATTCAATTATCTATCATCGAAAACAAAAATTTATTACTCGATCGTTAGCCAATAAAAATTGGGCATGTTCGTAAATATTGTACATGGGGTTGACACATAATTGCCATCTGTCTCTTTTTTTAAAATAATAAATTAAAAAAACTTAAATTTTTTTGAAAACTTCTAAAAAATTTAAAATTTATGATTAAAAACCTCAAGACTAAATTTTTTAAAAAAATCTAGAACTTTTCAATTTAAAATCTGAAATTTTTTCAAAAATAAATATTGGAATTTTAAAAAAAATAATAAAAATAGTAAAAAGAGAGAAGCGAATAAGAAAGAGAGAGGAGGAAAGCTAGAGGGGGGACGAGCACCGTTGGGCAGAGTCAAATTTTTTACTGATTTAATTTATTTATTTTGCAGGTTGTTATTGTTATAATATAGGGTATTTTTAACAATGAACATATTAAAGTTTCATTTTGATATTCGATTACGTGACTGATTACTCAAAAATAATATTTTTTAATAAAAATTTTAAAATTAATTAAAATTTATTAAAATACATTTTGATTTACGAGATTATGTTTGAGTTTGAAAGTATGATTATGAGTGATAAAGATATTAACATTTTTACGTCACCTATTTGAAAAATGATATCAAGTAAACATATGTTATATTTTAATTTTGATGATATAGTTTTTTTTATATTTAAAATTAATTTTTTAAAATTTATTTATAAAAACCTTTTCTGTTGTAAAATTATTATTATTATTTTAGCATTCAATAAATTCTCCAATGCTTGAATGAAATTTATAAAAAATATCTTTATTTAAAAAATTTTCAAAAAGATTAACCATTCACAAAATTTTTGAAATTTCATCATAAGATATTTTATTTATTTATTAGAACTAATTTTAAGATTATCTTGACTTTTTTGATAAAATATCAAAATTTTATTAAATTGATTTTAAAATTATTTTGACTTTTTGACAAAATCTTAAAAATTTTAGACAGATTTTAGGATCATTCTAACTTTCTGATGAGATTCTAAATAAAATTATTTTTTATTGATAATAATTAAAAAAAATGAGATTTTTTCAATTTTCTTAAAATTCTTACTTAAGAGATTTAATTAAATATTTAATTAATTTTTATTGTGATTGTTTTTTGTTCTTTGTTATTATTTTTTATTTATTATTTTCATCTTTTTTTACTTAGTATTTAAATAAATCTTTATTTAGTAAAACAATATATATTTTGAATTATCCTAACTTTTTGGTGAAATCCAAAAATATATTTTTAATAATAATTAAAAGATTAATGTAAAGAAACACTTTTATTTTTTTATCATTTATTGTTTTTTATTATTATTTAAATAAATATTTATTTAGTGAAAATAACTTATTGGATTATTTCAATTCTTTGGTGAAATTTTAAAAAAAAATTTGTTAATAATTAAGAGATTTACCCCCAAGCATCAGCCCTTTACAGAGAACCCCTAGCTGGAGAGCCCTGGTATACAGCCTGTACCTTTATTTCCCAAACTCAATATCCATAAACTCGCGCTTGGAACCACCACAACACCACCCAATTCTGAATCTTAAGCCCACCAGTCCTAGTCGCGCCCCCATATCCTTCTCACACTAAACACACCCCAAACGCAATAAACAAAAAATAATACACACTCACACCCAAAAAAATAGCACGTAAACAAAAAAATAAAAATAAACACAGTTCTCCCCATAAAGAGGAACCTTAGCATCGAAGCCCCCTACAAAAACAAAAAATATATCAGTTTTCATTTAAAAAAAAAGAAACAGAAACTTTCAAACCTCGATCTACGCCGATCGAGACGGTTTCTAGCAAAAAGAAGGTCGGATTGAAGTTTAGGAGGATATGGAGAACTTTTTAGAGCCTTTAATGATTTTACGATCACCGATGACCAGCAATTGGTGATCGAAGATGGCGGTCGATACAACAGACTGCCACCGTCTGGCAGGTTCCAGAAAGAGAGGGCCTGAGAGTGTAGAGGGAGAGAGGGTGAAGAGAAAATGAGAGAAAAAAAATTTGACTTTTATAGAAAGCTGAAAGCCAAAACGATATCGTTTCATCAAAGGGTCAAAATGATGTGGTTTTGAGCTGAAGGATTCGCGTGTCAGCCCTTGACCCGACCCAGGGTCCGCGCACCCGACTCAACAACTTGCTTCACCTTTAGCTTCTGATCGATCTAACTAAACAGGCCCTGAACCGTTGAACCCGAGCCGGACCGACCCCGAACTGTTGAACGCCACCAGATCGTCGGACTGGCATTGATTGGTCTGGTTCAGGTAAAAAAATTTTTTTTTTTGAATTTTTTAAATATTATTTTTGTTATTTTAAATTTTGTTATTAATATTTATGCATGTTAAAATGTTCAAATTTGCTAGAATAAATTTTTATTGTTTTAAAATATTAACAAATAAAAATAAATAATGAAATATATAGTAAAAATTTGTGATAATTTTTTTATTTTAAAAATAAATCTTATAAAATAATAAAAAAAATAAGAAAAAAAATTTTTTATCCGATGATGAGATTCAAAGGTACTCTAAATAGTGATACCTACGAAATCTCTAAGTGAAAATTTTTTTTTGAATACTACCAGTGTATTGGAGTATTTATTAAAAAATTTTCAATACAATAAAAAATTTTTTTGTTATAAAATAATAAATAAAAACTAATTAATAAATTAAGAATATGTAATAAAAAATAAGAAAAAGAAAATTTTATCCGATGATAGGATTCTAAAAGTATTTCAAGTAGAGATGCTTTAAGAAATCTCTAGGTGAGAATATTTTTTTTAATATTACTAGTGTATTGAAATATTTATAAAAAAATCTTTAATATAATAAAAATTCCTTTTTCCTTCAAAAATTTAAATTAAAAATAATAACAAATTAATAAAACAATTAATAAAATTTTTAAAAAAGAGAATAAAATGTGTGCATCAACATGGTAACATTCTACATTACATACATGGCATAGCTAATTTTTACGAAAAGTAAATTTAGACCTCCGAGGATGAGATTCTAAGGTATTCGAAGAAGCGATACCTAAGAAATCTCTATGTGAGAAAAAGTTCTTCTAATGTTACCAACATACTAGAATATTTTAAGAATTATTTCAATAAGAGAGTTCAAATTTATTTTTCTCGAATTAAACTTGAATAATAAATATGAAATAAGTTAAAAAAAACAATTTCCAATAAATGAAAATTTTAAAAAAATTATTATTTTTTTTAAATACCGAAAATAAGATTGTTTTTATCAAAATTAACGGATAACACGTAATTAATTGATACCATTTTAAATGGGCACGTGGGGGTGCTAATCCTTTCCCACGGTAACCAACTCTCGAACCCAGAATGTTTCGCAGATCCTAAAATTATCTTTTTAATAAATTTTAATTAATTTTAAGATTTCATTAAAAGGATATGTTTTAATAGGTGACCAATCACACATAGCCAAAAAAGATTGGTGGTGACTGTTATTTTTTATTTCGTTTTCAAATTCGTCGGACGAACACAAAATCGTTATGACAGCTTGGATACTCCACTAAGGATGCCTTTTATTTTTGAGAGTCAGGCCAAAATTAACTACGTATTATCCTTAAATTTTGATTTAAATAGTCCTAATCGATTTCTTATATTTTTATTTTTCACTTAAAAAAAGGCAAAAAAATCGATAACAAAAAGAAAATCTCACACATGTTGCTTTTATTATGCCTTTTATGCTTTATTTTTCTGTATATATTACTCTTGATAAATTAGGATATACTTGCACACACAATGACACAATGCATTTTATACATGAGCTCTATACTTGGGCTCCGTCCCTTATAAGAGGAAGTAGAGTACCTATGCCCTCGTAAGGTGATAACCTCCGTAATGACAAGTGAAATACTTTCACTTAAATTGAACCCTTTCCATTTGTAGCCTGTAATGGGTGAGGATGAGGGTCCCTAGCTAGTCTAGCATGGACAACAGTGAGAAACAATTTGGGAACCTTTAAACACGTGTCAATCCGAACCCAGCATGCCTTAGATACAGCTTTGTCCACCTTCTTGTAGGAAATACCTAAGAATAAAAGTTGTGTGTAATACAAAGCAAAACAAAACAAAAAAAAATCCCAAAAATAAAAAAATGTTGTTTTTAAACTGCATCCTCACACTAACTCAATTTTGTTTCTTTTTTTTTTTTTTGCACAAATCATATCATATAGTTTTGCATTGAGATATTTGCTCTAGGACATATTTGTCCCAAGAAGTTTTCATGGATCCCTTAGAACTACAGATTTGCTCATCCTCAGTCAATGTCCCATGTGAGCCGTATAATAAAGTATATGTTTGATCGAAAGAAGCCCAACAAAAGAATGAAGATTGCTTGCCTATCGGTTATGTGTCTGAGTTACCCGAGAATGTGTATTTGGATCTCACACAGAATGATTTAGAAGACTTAACTGCTATCTGGGGTCAGTTAAGTGAAGAAAAAAAATAAAGCTTTTACAAGAAGCACGAGCAGATTGCATCTCTTATCCCAGTAGTGATCGATGAACAGTTGGTCAAGGTAACTATACAGTTTTGGAATCCATCTTATAGATGCTTCACTTTTATCAGGAAGATTTGGTGCAAACTATTGAAAAGTACTCAATTTTGCTTGAAATAAAACTACAATGTTCAGATAAAGTATTTACTCGAAACCTGAAATCAGGTTATAACAAAAAGTTGGCCAAGCTTATAGGGGTTAAAGTAGAAACTATTGATTCCTTTGTAAAGCCTAAAGGTGAACATCTCGGCATCCGTTAGGACTTTTTTTGAAACTCTATTCAGGGGCATTTAAATGATGATCAAAGTATAGCTATGTTTGCTTTAGCATTGTATGACATGATAATCTTTTCGAAGACTTAGGATTACATTGAGATAACTGTGATAGACTTTTTGAGCAATTAGAAACCTAAACAATTAATCCCACTCCAACAGCCCTAGCTGAAACCCTCAGTCATTGAATTTCTGTTGACGAAATAAAAAAAGATGATTCATAAGATATGCATCGCTATTATATGTGTGGGTTAGAAGTTATTTCAAGTATGAGAAGAGTACTTTCTCAAAGTCGTATCTTTGAAATAAGACACCAATTAAAGAGTTCTACAAAAATCGATAGACAACATTAAAGACTAAAGAAGAGTGGGTTATTTTCTTGTGAAGGTTTACCAGGAATGAAATTGAATGGATAACACCTTAGATGCCTCATGTGCCTTTGTTGTATCATAGAGAAAATGAGCCATGGATACTGCTGTTAGGGCTATGAGGTGTTGTGAGTTACGCTCTGTTGATGGTGCTTAGGTAATTTGGTGCAAAATAATTTGTCCTTGCTACTCATGGCCTGGTTCAGGTAGAATTCATTTACGAAAAACCAATACGAAGAATGAGATTAAGACCTCTCATCAACAAAGTCATTCATGATTATCAGATTTAGAAAGTAAAGCGATCTAGAGATAGTACTCTCTTCTGATAATAGCTTACATCAATCAACTAATCTTTCGACAGAAGTGCAATTATCAAAAGTCGAGCTTATAAAAAAAATTAGAAGCTGAAAAAAAAATAAGAAGAAAAAATTTAAGACTTTGTGAAAAGGTGAGATAGTTGAAACATGAGGCAAAAATACAAAGAAGCAGATTGACAAAGATCATAAAAAAATGAGTGCGACCAACAATGATTTGAAAGATCTACACCAAGAAAATAAGAGATTATGAGTTCAATTTAAAACTGAAAAAGTCATCAAGTCTTACCTTAGTTAGCAACATGAAATGAATAAGCTCCAAGAGAAAATGAACCAATGAAAGGGTAAAACTCAAGAAAAACAAGAAGAGACCACCATAATTTTTCAAGAATGTCAGAATTGGAAGGAGTTATACTCTACAACCTTAACAAGATTGGTGGAATGACAAAAAAAAAAAAAGGAAAAGTTGAAAGCCATGTTTACAAAAGAGAAAAAAAAAGCACTTTGAAGTATTGAATGAAAAGAATCACTTCACCAGGTGATCCAAGGGTTAGAAATGCAACTGTAAGACCACAAGAGCCATATTTCAGCAATAATAGATGAGTGACATGAAGGAAAAAAGATTAGATCTTCACATGTGATTCAAAAAAAGATGCTCACATGAAATGAAAAGCAGAAAGCTTAGGGAGGCAATAGTATATAGAGCACCTGACTAATTAAGTTTGCAAGGTAGTGAAGAAAGCATGTGAGATGGTTGAAAAGGTAGAAACGTTAAGAAAAGAAATCAATCCCATAGGAGAATATAGACAACACCTAGTGAATTTTCTAGATGAAATGAAAGACCATTATGAACAAGTTAAACGCTTTTATAGATATAATTCTAGGATGGTAAATCCCATGTAATAAAAGTTGTATGGAATCAATAAAAATTTTTATTATTAAAATTCATCCAAGAGTAAATATCTCCCACTTGTATTCATGAATCATGTATATCATTTTCATAAAATAAGTGAAAAAATAAAAATTTCAATACATAGCATTCTGATTTTATTTTTAAAAAAAAAATTTATGATAACAAAGGTTCAAGAATAGCTCGCTCGTCAAAAATTTTAATCCAACCTACTCGACATTCATACAATACCAGAACTCAAACAAGAATCATAGAGTAAGAATAGTCCAATCGATTTGAAAGAATAAAAAAAGTTCAAGAAAAACTAAGAGGGGATCTCAGTACAATAACGAATATACTCAGAAAACTTGACAAGGGAAAAGCAATGAAAGAAAATCCTAGCTTTCAAAAGCAATCACCAGATATGGTAGATCCCATTTACCTTTCAAGGTTTGAGCTAGACCAACCCAACCTTCTCAATGAACTAGAATACAAATTCCTACTCCTGGTGGATATCCCAATCCTTATCTAGAAATGACATCCACACCTGCTCCAAGATAATTTTAAAGTTTTGTTAATCCCGTTATGATGAAAAAACCACCCAAGCCAATCTTGATCCCTGACTTGGATAATCCCAATGAGAGAGAAAAGCTAAGAATGAAGACACTCAAGAAAGTAGAAGATATCGGTACCTAATAGAAGATAAAAGTATTAGAAGAAAGACTTAGGGCCATAGAATGAATGAATTTTTATGGCTCCACGGATGCAGTCGACCTTTGTTTGGTCTCAAATGTGCTCATTCCACCTAAATTCAAAGTCCCTGAATTTAAAAAATATGATGACACAAAATACCCGATGATCTATATTATTATGTATTATCGTAAGATGGTAGCACATACTCGTGATGAAAAGTTGTTGATGCATATATTTCAGGATAGCTTCATAAGATCTGTAACCAGATGGTATGTTTAATTATACAAGACTTGTATTTATTCCTAGTAAGAACTCACAAGAGCATTCTTTACACAATATCGACATGTCACGGATCTGGTTCTAGACCGTTTATCTCTACAAAGTATGAAAAAAAAGTAATAAAAATTTTTAAAGAGTATGCACAGAGATGGAGAGATATAGCTGCATAAGTTTAACCTTTTCTTATCGAGAAAGAGACAACTATCTTATTTGTGAACACTCTAAAAATATCATACTATGAGAAATTGATAGGCAATACAACCAAAAACTTTACAGATATGGTGATATTATGTGAGATTATTAAAAATGCTATAAAAAATGACAAGCTCGATGTAGGAGAGACAAGTGAAGCAAAAAAAAGTGGAATTCCCAAAAAGAAAAAGAATTAAGCTCAAGCGGTGAACTATGTAGGGCAACAGTTCAGAGGTTTCACGCCCTATCCTGCACTAATCAACCAAATCCATTACCCTCTCATAAATAGTATTACGTCCACTCCTCATCCATATCAACTATACCAACTATTACCATAACCAGCTTATCCACTTCAGTTTTAGCCATCTTTTTGGACATCCACCTATTCCTACAATCGTCTTATTGCACCTACCAAACTAACATAGAGACCTAATAATGGTCCAAGAGCCTCGAAAACTACCCAAAAAAAAACCATTCGATTTCATACCTATGATATACACGGATCTGTACCCTCAACTTATTAAGAAGCATTTACTAGCCCTGTTATTATTGAGCCTTTGAAACTTTTATTTCCCAAATGATATGACTCTAATGCATATTGTGATTATCATTATGGAAACCCAGGCTATTCTACTGAGAACTATACTGCCCTAAAGTGTAAAGTGCAAGGATTAATCAATAAATGGGTGTTAAATTTTGAAATCAGCCAACGAGAAACTCTAAATGTTAATGAAAACCCTCTATCGAACCATACCAGACCATAAATAAATGCTTTAATTGGTGGGCAAGCAAGCTATGTGAAGAAAAAGATAGAAAAAGTTAAAACTCTAATGGCTAAAGTGTTTGGCTGATATGTTGAAATCAATAAAACCTCAACATTGCTCTAAAGTGATTAACCCCATTGAGAGTTGTAATTATCACAAAGGTGTTTTGAGACATTCTATCAAGAGTTGTTACCAATTTCATCAAGAGGTGTAAAAGTTGATGGATACGGGTCAAATAGAATTTTATGAAGAAATATAAAAGTTGATGAAAGCTGAAGTGTCTACCATTGGTTTAAAAAATAAGTTTGTGTGTAGACCGATAACTATTTATTATGATGAAAAGTTAACACTGAAGCTAGAAAAGCTTATCTTTCGACCAGTAGTGACAATTAAAATTTTTAGCCCTTTTTTATATCAGAATGATAAAGCAATATCATAGAAGTATGATTGTGATATCGTAATCAACCCAAATACTGCAAACATAATGGGCATAAGAGGTGACTTAAAGTGGAAGGTGCTATACCTTAGAGGCTCTAGAAAGAGCTAGAAATGAAAAAGCAAAGGTAGGAGAAGAAAAGAAAAGTCAGAGTAATCCTATTACAGCCCTAGAAGAAGAATGTCAGAAGTTGGTCTCCGAGAGTAAAGCTTGTGAATTCTTAAAGCTAATAAAATATAGCGAGTATAGTGTGATAGAATAGTTGAACAAGATGATAGCTAGAATTTTGCTATTATCATTATTGCTAAGCTCAGAGTCACACAGTAATGCTTCACTAAAAGTGCTCAATTAAGCATATGTGTCTCATAATATATCTGTTGAGTACGTAGAATAACTTGTTGACAATCTGATAATTTCAAACTATATCTTTTTCAGTGATGAAGAGATTTTTCTTAAAGGTCGAAGAAGTACCAAGGTTCGTCACTTTACTGTAAAGTGCAAGAGTCATATAATAACTAAAGTTTTAATCGATAATGGCTCATCCATCAATGTTATGCCTAAGACTACTCTGACAAAACTCTCTGTTGATGGATCTTATATGAAGCCTAGTCATATGATAGTTCAAACCTTCGATGAGACTCGAAGAGAGGTGCTGGGAGATATAGAAATGTCATTCTAGATTGGTTCATGCACTTTCAACGTGAAATTCTAAGTTATGGATTTTTTTGCATACAGTTACTTATTGGATAAGCCGTGGATTCATATGGCGGTGTTGTTCCATCTTCATTGTATCAAAAGTCAAATTCATTATTGATAAAAAATTGACATGTGTGGCAGAAAAAGAAAATTTATTGGTAACCCAATCGGTAAATACTACTTATGTAAAAGCAGCAGATAAAGCCTTAGAGTGCTCGTATAGATCTTTCAAGATTGTTAATGCAATATATGTGGCTAAAAAATCTAAATTATATTCACCACACATGTCTATGACTTCTAAAATGAACGTTAAACAGCTCACTAGAATGGGATAGCAACTTAGAATTAGACTAGAAAAGAATCTGCAAAGAATCATAAAGCCATCAGCAGTATATGACAAGAAAGATAGATTCAACTTAGGATATAAGCCAATAAGAGGGGATAAAATGAAAATAGTGAATAAGAAAAAAGATAAAAGATTGGTTAATTTTGGGGGATATAAGCCGGAGTCAGAACTTATGATCATTTCATACCTCTATGATTTTTTTCGTTTAAGAGGATATATTTATCCAGATTTACTTGGAGCCCTAAGTGCAAGATTTATGGAAGAGTTTTTTAAGCTAGCAATTCAAATGGTGGATGACGAAGAAAAGATAATGCGAGATAAAGAGCTGTTCATGCACCCTTATCCTTCAAATTTTGAACTAAATAACTGAAGAGTCATAGAGCTGCCTATTATCCTTAAAACTCTTGAAAAGTAATCTGAAACTTTAAATCCCTAATTATTTTCTATGAGCATTAGGTGATCTTTTGTGGTGTCTTTATGTTTGTCATTTTAATAAAATACTTAAAAGATGCATTCGTATTTTTTCTATTATTTTCATCTTCATTTTGCTTTTCATTTTCTCTTTCCATCATTTTCTTGCCATTTTATTTTTGTGTGCCAATATTCTCTTCATCTTACCTTTTGTAGGATCCCAAATAATGAACATGACGCTAATCATGGCAATAATCCCATATTTGATTTTGAAAACTTAATTCATGTTGACGAATTTGATAATGAAAAAGATTCAGATAACTATACACTACCTCCTGATTTGTTCAAATTAATAGAACAAAAAAAAACCAATTGAACCCTACCAAAAAATTATCGAGTTAATGAATTTAGGGATAATGAAAACAGAAAAGAGATTAAATTTGGTATATGTTTTTTACCAATTGAAAGACAGAAGCTAGAAGAGCTACTTTGAGAATATGTGGATGAATTTGCATGGACTTACCAAGATATGTCAAGACTCAACACTGATATTATAGAGCACAAGTTACCTTTAAAACCAGAATGTAAGTCAGTGCAGCAAAAGCTAAGGCGCATGAAGTCGAAGATGCTGCTGAAAATTAAAGAGAAAGTGAAAAAGCAATTTGATGTTGGATTTTTAAAGGTGGTAAAATATCCTAAATGGGTAACCAATATAGTACCAGTTCCCAATAAGGATGAAAAAGTGAGAATGTGTGTCGATTATCAAGATCTGAATAGGACAAGCCCTAAAGATATCTTTCTTATGCCCCATATCGATACTCTAGTGGATAATAATGCTAGGCACTTTATATTTTTTTTTATGGATGGCTTCTCAAACTATAATCAGATCAAGATAGCCTGAGATGATATGGAAAAAACCATATTTGTGACTATGTAAGGGACATTCTGTTATAAAGTCATGCCTTTTGGGTTGAAAAATACTGGTGCCACTTATCAAAGAGCAATGGTGACTCTCTTTCATGACATGATGCATAAAGAAATAAAAGTATATGTGGATGATATGATCGTAAAATCTCATGAAGGAGAGGATCATGTAGTCAATCTCAAAAAGCTATTTAACAGGTAAAGAAAATTTTAGCTGAAGTTGAATCCTGCTAAGTTATATTCGGTGCCAAATCAAAAAAACTATTGGGCTTTGTGGTTAGTGAAAGAGGAATCGAAGTGGACCCGGATAAGATACAAGCCATCCAAAACTTATCTCTTTCTCGTACCCCAAAAAAAGTGTAAGGTTTCCTAAGGAAATTGAACTATATTGCTCGTTTCATCTCTCAACTCACCTACAAGTGTGATCTTATTTTCAAGTTTCTTAAAAAACACGATCCAAGAGAATGGAATGATAAATGCCAAGAAGCTTTTCACAAAATCAAAAAGTACTTATCAAATCCACTTGTATTGGTGCCATATGTTTCAGGGAAGCCTTTGATTTTATACTTAGTAGTGCATGAAAATTCAATGAGATGTGTGCTAGGGCAAAGAGATGAAACTAACAGAAAAAAATGAGTAATTTACTACTTGAGTAAGAAGTTTACTGATTATGAGTTTAAGTATTCACCATTAGAAAAGGTATGTTGTGAATTAGCCTGGATAGCTTGAAGACTCTGATAATACATGCTTTATCATACCACTTGGCTTATAGCAAAGTTGGATCTTATTAAGTATATCTTCAAGAAGCCTTCATTGATAGGGAGAATAGTGTGGTGGCAAGTTATGCTTTCAGAATATGATATTGTTTATATGACTCAAAAGGTTATTAAAAGAAGTACGATAGCCGAGTTTCTTATCGATCGTGCAATTGAAGATTATAAGCCAATGAAATTGGATTTTTTTGATGAAGATGTGATGGCCATTGAAACAAATGAACCTATTGGAAAGTCTTGGAAGATGTATTTTGATTGAGTAGTTAATAGTCTTGATGAATATTATTATCAATCACAGCTAGTTTAAATTTCAATTGCACAAACAATGTGGCTGAATACGAGGCTTGTGTTATAGGTCTACAAGTAATGATTGAAAAAAAGATCAAAGTATTGGATGCCTTTGGAGATTCAACTCTAGTCATCTATTAGTTACGAGGAGAATAGGAAACAAAAGATTCCAAGTTGATCCGATACCATAAATACATCTTTGAGTTGGTTAAATAATTCAAAGAAGTTCAGTTTGAGGATCTACCTAGAGAGAAGAATCAAATTACTGATGCACTGGCTATTCTAGCTATAATGATTATAATAGATGCAAATACTAAAATCCAACCCATTAAGCTAAATGTGAAGGATAAACCAGAACATTGTTTACATGTCGAAGAAGAAGTTGATGGGAAACCATAGTATCATAACATTATATAATATATTAAAAGCCAGTAATACCCAGAACATGCAATAAAAAATGATAAGAGAATTATCAGAAGGTTGGCTATGAGTTTTTTTTCTAGATGAAGATATCTTCTATAAAAAGGGTCGAGATCAAGTGCTCTTAAGATGTATGAATGCAACTGAAACGAAAAGGATTATTGAAGAAATGCATGATGGAATTTGTCGGGCACATGTAAATAGTCATATGATGACAAGGTAGATTATGAAAGTCAGTTACTATTGGTTGACAATAGAGAGTGACTGTATTAATTATACTAGAAGATGTCATAAATGTCAGATCTATGCTGATAATATCCATGCTTTTCCAACAGCATTACATGTTTTGGCTCCTCCGTGACCATTCTCAATATGGGGTATGGATGTCATCGGTTTCATCACTCCAAAAGCTTTAAATGGGCATAGATTTATATTTATGATGATTGATTACTTCACGAAGTGGGTAGAAGCTATATCATATGCTAGTATAACTCGATCTATGGTATACAAGTTCATAAAAAAGAAAATAATATGCATATATGGGCTCTTAGAGACAATTATTTCTGATAATGCCAAAAACTTGAATAGCAAAATGATGAATGAAGTATGCACTTAGTTCAAGATCCATCATCGTAATTCGGCACCATATCATCAAAAGATGAATGGGGTAGTGGAGGCTGTAAATAAGAATATCAAATGAATCTTTAAAAAAATGACTGATACTTACAAAGATTGGCATAAGAAGTTACCTTTTACTTTGCATGCTTATAGAACATCAGTCTAAACATCTACTAGGGCCATCCTGTTCTCTTTGGTATATAGAATGAAAGCTATGTTATCAATTAAAGTAAAAATTTTCTCGTTAAGAGTCCTGATAGAGGTAAAGTTAGAAGAAGCAAAATGGGTTCGGAATCGCTACGAACAATTAAACCTCATTGAAAAGAAAAGACTTACAGCACTTTGTCATGATCAATTATATCAAAAGAGGATGATGAAAGCACATGACAAGAAAATCCATTTCCATCGCTTTAAGAAATGAGACTTAGTGCTAAAAAGGATCCTTCCAAATCAACATGATAATTGAGAAAAATGGACACCAAATTGGGAGGGCTCGTATGCGATGAAAAAGACATTTTCTGGTGAGGCGTTGATTTTAATAGAGATGGATAAAGGTGATTTACCTACTTTGATAAATTTAGATGCTGTAAAGAAATATTTTACTTCTAAAAAAAAAAGTAAAAACAAAAAGTGAAAAAGAATGATGTATTTAAGCTGAAAACCTAAAACATGCGGCTTGGATGCCAAAGAGAAGCATCATCCTATAACACAGGGGTAAGTGTAGTTTGACGAACTCTGAAAGATCAAGAAAGTCATCTAATTTAGTTTCAAAAAAAGAATATGAGAATATTTTGTTCATGATTATCTTATGATCATTCTTTGAACACCTTTGTTTCGACTCAAACATTTTTTGTCATGCACTTATTATCAGTCTAATGAAATATGCTATCTTTCTTTTGAAAATAACGGCTATCTATTCTTTTATTCTCATTTGATATTTTTGTTCACCGTACAAATAAGAGAAATGTGTGATTGCATTTTGTTTGTCTTGAACTTAAAATGATGAAAAGAAACATAAACACGAAAGATCTCAGCATTACTTTTTAAAAGTTGACAGAAACAGATGAAAAAAGATGAAAAAAGTATGACAAGATATTGATGTTGCATACTTTTGAAGAAGAAAAATATTGTTAAGGAAGAATACAATGGTTAAATGTTAAGAACAGATTAGTCATATGGCAATTGTGGAGAATTCTGATAAAAAAAAGCCAAAAAAATGAGAGATTTCAAGAACCTTTTTACTATAATGAATAATTTTGATTGCATTACATGCATTGTATTTAAAGCACTCAGTACATGCATCTATGAGCAGTTTTAATAAGGACAGATACTTTTCATTTCCTAATAAAAAACAAGATTATGATATTCAGATGAAGATAACAATCAAACAGAAGATTTTAAAAGAGAAAAATTTACTTATTCAAAGATAAAAACTCAATTTCCAGAACATATGAGATTTTTTAAAATTGTTGAGCCTCTGCTTAGAAGAGCTTTTTCAAGATAAATTTTAAAGTTGTTGTGGCTCTGCTTAGAGGAGCTTTTTCAAGATGATAAATTTTAAAGTTGTTGAGCTTCTGCTGAGATAAGCTTTTTCAAGATGAAAATTTTAAATTATTGAGCCTCTACTCAGAGGAGCTTTTCAAGATGAATTTTTAAAGTTGTTGAGCCTCTACTGAGATGAGCTTTTTTCAAGTTAGTATTTTAAAGTTATTGAGCCTCTACTTAGAAGAGCTTTTTCAGATGAGATTTTTAAAATTGTTGTGCTTTTGCTTAGAGAAACTTTTTCAAGATAATGAATTTTAAAATTATTGAGCCTCTATGGAGATGAGCTTTTTCAAGATAAATTTTTAAAGTTGTTGAGCTTTTGTTGAGAGGAGCTTTTTTCAAGATTAGTATTTTAAAGTTGTTTAGCCTCTGCTTAGAGGAGCTTTTTCAGATGAAATTTTTAAAGTTGTTGAGCCTCTGCTTAGAGGAGCTTTTTCAGATGAAATTTTTAAAGTTGTTGAGCCTTTGCTGAAATGAGCCTTTTTCAAAATGAGAATTTTTTTAAAGTTGTTGAGCTTCTGCTGAGAAGAATTTTTTCAAGATGGATTTTTAAAATTGTTGAGCCTCTGCTAAGAGGAGCCTTTTTCAAGATAAAAATTTCTTTAAAGTTGTTGAACGTCTGCTGAGATGAGCTTTTTTTTAAGATGAATTTTTAAAGTTGTTGAGTATCTGTTGAGATGAGCTTTTTCAGATAAAATTTTTAAAGTTATTGAGCCTCTGCTGAGATAAGCTATTTTCAAGATAAGAATTTTTAAAGTTGTTAAGCCTTTACTGAGAGAAGCCTTTTTCAAGATAGAATTTTTAAAGTTGTTGAGCCTCAGCTGAGATGAGCTTTTTTCAGATTTCAAATTTTCAAAAGTTGTCGAGCCTTAAATAAAAGGAGCATTTTTGATTTGATGAGAAAAACTTTATGATTAGTTTAAGTTGAAAAAAAAATCTTTTTGAATTTCGGACAAAATTATTATCTTTGTCTTTACCCTATTCCTGATTCTCAGCAATGTGCAAAGAGAGAAACACTAGACACCAAATTTGTTCATATTTTAATTAATAGTTCTCAGGCTATTGGGCTAAGACCCAATTTCAATTCAGTTGGTCTTCAAGCCCGATTTCAATTCGATTGGGCCTAAAGTTCGATTTCGATCAAGTCAAAAGCCCATTTTGTTATTTAGGCCCAACCTGCCTTTCATTTTCTTTATTTTATTAAATTAAACAAAAATACAAAAAAATTTTAAAAAAAGGGTCTGACGGTAGTGGTGCCTTGTATGGCACCACTGGCCACCCATCCCTCTGGTCACCCATACCCTGCAAACCTTATCCATCCCATCATACATCTTGAACCACCATGCCATAGCCCTATACCCTGTCAATCATATATCTCTACAAAAACCAGTTTAAACTCCCAATCAAAAGGGATCCCTAGGAGCCTTTGTGTTTTACCCCCAAGTACCAGCCTTTTTTAGAGAACCCCCAGCTGGAGAGCCTTGGCGTATGGCCTATACCTTTATTTTCCAAACTCAGTATCCATAAACTCGTGCTCGAAACCATTACAATACCACCCAGTTTTGAATCCCAAGCCCACCAGTCCTAGTTGCGCCCTCATATCCTTCTCACACCAAACACACTCCAAATGCAATAGATAAAAAATAATACACACTCACACTAAAAAAAATAGCGTGCAAACAAAAAAATAAAAACAAACACAGTCCTCCCCGCAGGGAGGAACCTCAGTGCCGAAGCCCCCTGCAAAAATAAAAAATATATTAGTCTTCGTTTTACAAAAAAAAAAAAAAGAAACAAAAACTTTCAAACCCCGATCTACGTCAATCGAGGCGATTTCTAGCTAAAGGAAGGCCAGATTGAAGTTTAAAAGGATATAGAGAACTTTTTAGAGCCTTTAATGATTTTACGATCACCGGTGACCGAAGATGACGGTCGATACGGCAGACGGCCACTATCCAACAGGTTCTAGAGAGAGAAGGTCTGAGAGTGTAGAGAAAAAGAGAGGGAGAAGAAAAAATGAGAGAAAATTTTTTTTTGACTTTTATAGAAATCTGAAAGCTAAAATGACATCATTTCATTAAAGGGTCAAAATGACATCGTTTTGAGCCGAAAGATCCGTGCATCAGCCCTTGACCCGACCCTGAGTCCGCACACCTGACCCGACTACCCGCTTCACCTTTAGCTTCTGACCAGTCCGATTGCACCAACCTTGAACTCGATTCGGACCGGCCCCGAACTGCTGAACACCACCAAACCGTTGGACCGGCGTTGACTGGTCTGGTTCAAGTAAAAAAAAATTTTTTAAAATTTTATAAATTTTTTTAAATATTAATTTTGTTATTAATATTTACGCATGTTAAAATGTTTAAATTTGCTATAATAAAATTTTATTATTTTATAATATTAACAAATAAAAATAAATAATGAAATATATAGTAAAAATTTGTGATAATTTTGTTATTTTGTTATTTTTAAAATATATCTTATAAAATAAGAAAAAAAATTTTTATCCGACGATGAGTTTCAAAGGTACTCCAAGTAGTGATACCTACGAAATCTCTTAGTATGAATATTTTTTCTAAATACTACCAGTGTATTGGAGTATTTATTAAAAAAATTTTAATACAATAAAATTTTTTTTTGTTATAAAATAATAAATAAAAACTAATTAATAAATTAAGAATAGGTAATAAAAATGAGAAAAAAAAAATTTTATCTGATGATTGGATTCTAAAAGTATTTTCGAGTAGAGATGCTTTAAAAAACCCTAAGTGAGAAGATTTTTTTTAATATTACTAATGTATTGAAATATTTATAAAAAAATCTTCAACATAATAAAAACTCATTTTTCCTTCAAAAAGTTAAATTAAAAATAATAATAAATTAATAAAACAATTAATAAAATTTTTAAAAAAGAGAATAAAATGTGTGCATCAACATGATAACATTCTGCATTACATGTACGACATAGCTGATTTTTACGAAAAGTAAATTCGAACATCCGAGGATGAGATTCTAAGGTATTCCAAAAAGTGATACCTAAAAAATCTCTAGGTGAGAAAAAAATTTTCTAATGTTACCAATGTATTGGAACATTTTAAGAATTATTTCAATAAAATGATTCAAGTTTATTTTTCTCGAATTAAACTTGAATAATAAATATGAAATAAGTTTTTTTTTAAAAAAACAATTTCCAATAAATGAAAAATAAAAAAAATTATTATTTTTTTAAATACAAAAAATAAGACTATTTTTATCAAAATTAACGGATAATACGTAATTAATTGGTACCGTTTTAAACGGACGTTGTGGGGGTGTTAATCCTTCCCTACGCATATCTGAATTTTAAATTCAGATTGTTTCGCAGACCTTAAAAGTATCCTTTTAATAAATTTTAATTAATTTTAAAATTTCATTAAAATGATATGTTTTAATAAGTGGTCAATTGCACCTAACCAAAAAAAATTGGTGATGACTCTGTTATTTTTTATTTTATTTTCAAATTCGTTAGGCGAACATAAAATCGTTACGACAATTTTACCAAAAAAAATCTAAAAATGCCCAGATCGAAAAACTTTATTCCCAATTTTTTTTTTTTTTTGGAAAGATTTTTTTACTGGTTTACCAAAAGGGGATATGGTAAATCTTTAATGAGTTTTTTTTTTTTATGGGATTGTTGTGTATGATTTTTTTTTTATTGAACGACAGTAGGCTCTCTAAAATATTACTCTCTATCTCTGTGTATCTTTTTTTTTTTTTTTTTTGCATTTCCCCTTTTGTCTCTCTGTGTTGGCTCAATTTATAAAGTTTATGAGATTCAAATCTTAGATTTTTTGAGATTTTTTTTTGAAAAAATTTTTGACTTTTTTTTATTTATTATTTTTTTAAAAAGATTAAATAATAATAATAATAATAATAATAATAATAATAATAACCAAAAGAAAATCCAAAATGACCCAACATAAAAATAATCCAAAAAGAATTCAATTAAAAACTTAATCAGATAAAAAATTGATTTAAATTTATCTCAACATAACATCCGATTCCCTGGGCAAAATAAATGTCTACAAGTTGAATAATAGTTTAATTGTTTACATTTAAAAATATGTGTTAAAATGTATTGATAACAAAGTTATTATGTAATTTTTCAAAATATGAAATGATAATTCTAAAACTTTTAATAATTTTGACTAGATACAAAAGTTTTCTTTTTATTACTATTATCATTATTATTGTTATTATTGTTTTTTTATAATTTAGTATATTAGAGCTAAACTCTCACTAGATAAAATTTCTAGCGCTGTCACTAAGTAGCACCAAGGTTAAATCGGTTTAATATGCCCTATCAAGTGAGTGTCACATGGTAATCCCATCACATGATAGCCGTATGTTATCCGTACGTGCAATATCTATACACGTGTAAAATTTTTATTGTTTGATGTATACATCAATATCTTTTATTAAAAATATTAAGGGGTGGGATTACTTAATAAATAGATTGAAAATTTACATGCTTGATTGAATTTTTTTAGATACAAATATTATATTAAATATTTTCCAATACTTCAACAATTATAGAAGATTTATCCCAATTCAAAATCATATTTCATATATACCAAGTTCCAACCTCCACTTGGCAACCACCAACCTAGTTTTATAAATGCTAGTGCATATTTAAGAAGAGGAAGACATTTTATACCAAATCCTATTTTGAAAACTGTCTACCAATTGCATTATTTATTCAATGCAATGGGCGGTGGAATTTGAGCAATAAATTGGTCGCTATCTTTAATGAGAAAAATATGGTCAATTTTCTTTGTCTTTGATTAATTTATCATATATAGGCTAAATTCATAGTTGTTAATTTCATTTAGTTATTGGTCATACCAATCAATATGTTCGAATTATATCAAAACAAGATATATTTAAAGATATTTTTCATACCAAATTTGATACCGTGTAATACAAGTAATTTTCATTGGTTTGGACTGGTTTCGATAAATTTTGATAGATTAATTTATTTCGATCGGTACGTAAATATGAAATATGTTTTGTAATTTTTAATTTGTCTTTTGTTGTTTGACTATTTTTAACCTAATAAAAATAAAATTAATTGATAAAATAATCTTTAAAAGTTGAGTTTTTCTTTTTTTTTTTTTTTATTGTAACTTGTTTTCTTTTATACTTTATTTTTTTAAATCAAAGTTCATAAGTATTTTAATCTCTTTCAAGAAAATAATTTTGCTTCTATTTTAAAGTTTAACAATCGTGAAATCAAAGTTAATTTTTTATCGCTTTGTTTTCATCTTAATATTTGCATAAAAAATTGATTTAAATATCATGTAATCAGATTATGTGTTTAAAAATATTATGAAAAATTTATGGTATTATTTATATACTTTTAAACTTATTTGTTTGATTTTTAAAAATATTATATATTTATTTTGTAGATTATTAATAGCATTATAAGCATACATTCATATATATATTTATAAATATATTTATGCTAAATTGAAATTTCAAAATAATATGCAAAAACACTAATATCAATATATACAATATTTTTTAAAAAAAATTAAAATACTTTTTGATACAATATTATTCAAAAAATTTGCCAGTGTTAGTGATGTCTTAATTCCCATAATTTTCAAGAATTTAGTTTTTTCATATATTATATATACAGCTCATTTTAAGTTATCCAATTAGGCATACACACATACATAAGTTTAATGTTGAAGCAAGCCTCGAATGATAATTGTGGGAAAAAATAGGATTTTGCTAACGAATATTCTAAGGACATCTTTTAAAGTTATTGTATATAATAACTAGCTTTGACTCCATAGGATGCACGGGACATCAAAATTTATGAAATTAGCAAGTTAAAATTATAATTAAAAAAATTTAAATAGCAATTAAAAATACGTTAACATATATAATCAAATTATTGTCTAACTTCTTACCGTAGTTAAAGAATTTATTATAGATTATTCAATCTTAATCAAAAAATAACATTCAACAATGTGTACATGAATATCAAATATAATCCCTATATTTTAAGTGACTAGCCACCATTTTAATAACAAAAGTAAATATATTCATTTTATTAGTATTTTCTCGAAATTGTAGGAACAAAGAGGATAGTTAAAAAAAAAAAAAGCACATTTACACAGGCCGAGTTAGATCATGTTGAGTTCGGGTTAAATTCATACTTGATATTAATAACTTATATGTTTATTCAAATTCAGTCTAATCTGAAATTTCAGACTTCAAAATTTTTCCAAGCCCAACCCAAATTAAAAAAATTAAATTTCAAACACACCCAACTAAACTTAATTTATATAATAAAAAAATTAAAAAATTAAATTAAGTTTAATAGGATTATATTCAATTCACCTATATAAAAATTAAAATTAAAATTTTAATTTAATAAAATATATTTTTATTTTTTATTTTTATATATGTGTATTAATTTATATATAATTTACACATATATAAAAATAAAATTTATATATGTGTGTGAATTTGGATCGAGACGAGTTCGAAATTTAAATATTTTATCTAAAATTCGACTCAAAATTTAAATAAATCTAAAAATTGTGTCTAAATCCATCTAATGGATTTTCATTTTTTGTCCTAACGTTCTCAAAACTTGACGAGCCTTTAAGCTTGGATGGGTGGCTCGATCCTTGAAAAACTCTAGTATTAATGCACATGTTAGCACAATTATATAAATTAAGCATGCACGTGAATGAAGATAATATAATTAATTTAAATACCTTAGTAAATAAGTAGTTTAGGACTTTCAAATTTTATATTTTGGTGTAACTGTGATATTTTTGCTAAATTAAAAATTATGGGTCATTCGGTATTGTTGTGTGTTTTATGTTTTTTAATTTATATTTTTGAAAATTTTGTTTTGTTTTATTTTCATTTTATATTTAATTTATTGAATTTGAAAACTTGTTTAGATAAAATGTTTTTGTTTTAGAAATGTCAAAACAAAAATATATAAGAGAAAGTGGTTAATTTAGACTCCATTTGTTATTAATAATATAATAATATTTAATATAATAATATATTATTTATAAATATAATATTATTTATTTATTAATATATTATTTTTAATATTATATTAATAAATAATATTTATTAATAAATAAATAATATATTATTTATTCATATAATATTTATTAATATATTATTAATATAATATAATATATTAATAATATAATAACTTATTGATATAATAAATAATTAATAAAATATATTATATATATTATATATTATATAATCAATAATATATTAATCAATAATATATTAATACATTATAAATAATATATTAATATTATATCATATTAATATGATATAAATAATATATTCATAAATATTATTTATTAATAATATATTATCTTAATATAATATTATATGTATATAATAATATGTTAATAAATATTATATTAATAATATATTAATAAATATTATAAATATTATATTATATTAATATGATATAAATAATATATTAATAGATATTATTTATTAATAATGTACTATTAATATATAATATCTTTATATTAATAAATAATATTGTATTATTAATAATATTGTATTATTTATTAATATAATATTATTTATGTGATAAATATAATAATATTTATTAATATATTATTTATATAATAAAAATATTATTTGTAACATTACTGTAATGATTTAATTGTAATTTTGGGAATAGTACCCATGTGATAACAATGCCAAATTGTTTCCAAAAAAACTAAAAACACTATTTTTGTGTTTTCAAAAATTTTCAAAACTTTTCAAAACTTTGTTTTCAGTTTTCAAAAATAGAAAACAAAAATAACATATCAAACATATTTTTGTTTTCAATTTTGAAAAAAACTGAAAATGAAAACGGAAAACAAAAAACGAAAGCAAAAACAAACAACCTCTTAGGTAAACATCAAAAAGTGTTTTAAGTAATTCAAACATTAGTAGGTTTATTATAATTCATTGTTTAAAATTTTTAGTGTAAAATTAACATAATTAAGTCTTGTATATTCATTTGATTGAGTTCTAAAATTGAAAAAAAAAAAGAAAAGAGATCATTTGGAAAAGAAAAATGTCTACTTTTAAAAATAAAGCTTAGTAGAAACTAAAAATGTTAGGGGATAAGTTAATTCTTTAACAATTCTAAATAGTTGAATTGAAATCATGGTTAACAGTGGGCATTTGGTTCAGAAGAACGAAAGTAGTTGAACATTTAAAATAAGAATCATATTATGAAAACTTGAACTGAAATTAATTATTAGAGTTCTAGCTAGCTACCAATCATTAAAATTGATTGCAATAGAGGAGTAAAAAATATATGAAAATGAAATGGAAAGAAATAATTATTTACTTTAGAAAGAGCCTAATAATAAAATATTATGATTAAATTAATAGAGATAAAAGAAATATAAATATTATTTTAAATATAAAAATATTGAAAAACAAATGAAATTTAATGGTAAAAAATAAATTTATAGTAATCTACTTTGACTTTTTTAAGCTGCATAATGATAAATATTTTCAAATTTCAAATATCAAGATTTTGATTTTTTTATTTGAATTTGTTAATTTGTATTTTTTTAATTATGATCTTATGTGTCATGAGTAGAAATTATCCATGTATACATCCATACCATCACACCTTATTTGATATTATTTCCGTCTCAAAGTAATTGTCCCTTATTAACTTTTTTTTTATCAAAGTAACTCACATTTGACCTTCATTTTTTAAAATATTATATTGAATTAAAATACTAAAAAATATGTTCTGAAACTTTTGAAACTCAAAGTTTATAAATTTTATTTTTAAAATTTTTTATTTTATTTAAAATCATAGTCAAAATTGAGTTAATTTAACAAACAAAATCAATAAATAAAAATAATTTTGGGATGGAGAGAATACTTTGTATCTTATTACATTATATACATATATATATATATATATTATATATGATACGATATCTTCATTTAATACATTGAAAACCATGAATAAAATTATCAAATATTACATTTAATATAAAATTATTGTTGTAAATAGTATATTAATTAATCTTAAAGAGTATCTAAAATAAAACTACTTGAGATAAACAATGATAACCTCGGATTTTCATGCAGACCTTGAATTTACATTGCATTCAATAATTTACATGTTCTGATAACTCATTTCTCAAACTCACTTGATAGTGACAAATCCATCTTCGTAAAATTATCAATGCCAAAGTGGGTTCTATTGGTATGTCTCCACATTTTCGAATCTTATGGATAAATATCCATCTTGATATCATTCAACGAAGAAGATAATTTCTCCTCGGTTTATATGATAAGGAAAGATATAGACCAAGCAATCTTTTTCCTCGGTTCATTAATATTGTCGTAGATAAGCAAGTCTCAAAACTTATTATTAACACATTTGTTTGCTTTTGTTTTAAGCTATAAATATAAATAGCAAATAGTAAACAAAATAAGCACTTGGGCTTTCAGGTCAGCATAAGTCGGTTCCAATTGACTTAATTGATCAAGATTGATTGAATTTGGTTAAGTCGGTTCAATTAGTTTGATAATTGTCAGTTTAATAAATTGATTTAATCAATTAATTCAATTGATTTTTAGTTTTTAAAATTCATAATTGATTCATCGATGGAATTAATTAATTTTTTAATATATTTTTAAATATAGTATATAATTAAATATATATAATATTTTTATTTATATTTTTAAGAATGGCAAATATGACTTCAGTAGTAAAATTATATTGAATGAAAATTGTTGAGAAAATTATTATTCAAAATTGGTGACAAAAGAATATGAATAAAATTTTGATTTTTTAACTGAATCAACCGTTTTATGTTGGTTTGGTTATTAAAAATAAGTTGATCAGTTTAATTATTTTTTGTAAAAGATCGATTGAGTCAATTTAAAATATATTTTATAAAAAAGAGAAAATAAAAATTTTTTAAATTATATTTTTATATTATATGAATATAAAATTTTTAACAAAAATAGATTCAAATTAGATATTTGGGTAGAAAATAAATTTTTGAATAGATTAATAAATTATATTTTAAAATGATGTGAAAAATTTTCTATCATATTTTTAAAACGATATGTAGCTTTTATTTAATTTCATAAATCGATATAGAAATATTTACTTATTTTTAAAATGATATGTAATTTTATGAAAATTATTTTGAAAATTTTAACTTAATTTTAATTTTTTAAAAATCTATTTTCTATTAAAATATTATTTTATTGATAAATCATACCATAATAAAAATTAAAAAAATGTTTTAAATTATAATATTTTATAAAAATATATTTTTTTTTGGTTTAAGGGAGGGTATAGCCCTACAAGGGGGAAATGGGAGGAGATTTTGACTCTAAATAAGGACTTTTATGTCCTCATAAAACTTCTTTAGCCGCTAAATCAAGAGGCAGAGGATAAAATATATTTGAAATATATAAAAATCAATTTGTTTTAATTATTTTTATATTTTCCTTTTATTTTTATAAAATATATTTGAAAAAAAAAAAAAAGACATTTAATTTTTTAAAGTATATATTTTGGATAGAAAATAATGTTTTATTATGATTTATGAGTAAAATAATATTTTTAATAGAATTTCTTTTTGTTTTTAAATGATATTGAATTTTTTTAAAAGAGAATTTGAATTTAACTTAATTTTAATTTTTAAAAATCTATTTTCTATTAAAACAAAAATATAACCAATAAATTATATTATAACAAAAAAATAAATTATAATAATCATAATAAAATAATTATCAATTATCAAACGGACAGAGAGCAATCTCCTCTCAAAATTGGAAAACACTTTCACTCTCACTTCCTTTTTTTCGAGGCAGATCCGAACCAAGCACTAGCCACCATTCCACATCTATGGCAGTTCTAGCAACTCTTGTTTGGTAGGTTTTTGTTGATACCCGAGGTTTTTTTATTTTATTTTATTTTGTAAAATTATAAGTATAAGAGAAATCATAATTATAATAAAATATTACATCCATTATTTAAGAAATAATCGTCAAAGTTAGTTTTTAATTATGTTTTAATTTTGGGCATGTGGCGTAGAACATACAAAGAAAAAGAAAAAATAATAAATAATAAAAAAGTCAAACTAACATATAATTTAGACAAAAGTCATACTTAAGAGACTTAAAATTTTTAAAATCTCTTTCTTGTCATTAGGACAAAACCTCCATATATAGTGTGCATTTGACTTTTAATGTGAAAAAAATGAGCATGGAAACCAATTGCAAAGGGAATTTGCTACATCCATAAAAAAAAACTATGGACATGACATTAGGGTCTCCTCAAACATTACCAACAAGGAAATGTATATATTTGGCATATGCTCGTTTTTATGAAAAATTTAATTAATTTTAATAATTTTTCTAAAATGAGGATCCTAGGTGCATGCCTTGCATGAGTTATTATTGCCTTGAACCAAAGTAACAAGATTTAGTTATTTGATATTTTTAATTTAAAATAGTCAAGATTTGAACTTTAATTATTCATTTTAAAATTTTAAAATTTTAAAATTTTAAAATTTTATCAACAGATTATATGATTATTAATATATTTAATTATTAGTTATTTTTACATATCTTTCCTCAAATACTTTAACAATTAAAATGATTTTTTAAAAATATATGAAAAGTTATTTTTTTTTACATATGAAAGAAATTCGAAAGGGAATCATGAGACATTCAGATATTAAATCTTAACTATTTTAAAAAAATAACAATCAATAAGCCAAACCTTAGTGCTATGATTTATACAATATATTCATAAAAGTTTTAAGAATTATTAATACCTAATCTTAAACTTTTAAATTTTCACGAATATCAAAACTTTAGGTCTCTAGTAATACTCTAGTAAAGAGATATTTATACCTAATAATTCATTTCTTTTGAAAAAAATAAATTTGAGTAAAAGCAATAGATATAAATGAGAAATAAATGACCTATGACTAAACAAATATTAGGAGAAAATTTTGTTTATTTCTTTTGGAGAAAAAACTGTATAAAAGAGTGTAAACATCATTTTTTAAAAATTATTATTATTATTATATTATTTTTTAATTTTTTTTCTTCTTTCTTTTTTTTCCTGCTTCTTTTCATATCCGATTCGGCTTGACAATATCTAGTGCATTAAATGCACTATCACCAAAGTCCATAATCTCAGTGGCCGCCACCACCAACAGTCACTTATCACATATGGTACGTATGAATTTTTAGTTGAAAAAAATGAGATTCAAATCCTAGAAGATTTGGGATTTGAATACCAAAAAGCTCTATAAATAGAGCTTGTTATCTGCAAATAAAATGGGGGAAGGGGAAATCGAAAAAAACTACAAAAAATTTTATAAAAAAAAAGCTTTCTATAAAAAAAAACATTTTATAGAAACAAAAAAGGCAGAAACAGTCCCCTCGAACATGGAACCCAGCACAAAAAAAATACACCTGTAAAAAAATAAAAAAATAAACTACAAAAATTTTATATAAAAAAAAAAGCTTTTTGTCAAAAAAACCATTTTATAGAAACAAAAAAGGCAGAAACATCCCCTGGAACATGAAACCCAGCATAAAAAAAATACACCTACAAAAAAATAAAAAAATAAAGTTAGAATACACAAAAAAAAATTTTTGGTCAAAAATTCCAAGCCAGATCTATGTCGTTTGGGGTACTTATAGGTGAAACGGAGTTGGATTTGTGTTTAGAGGGTGAGAGGAACGTTTTACTCTCTTTTGAAATTTTTCGACCACCGGTGACGATGGTCGGTGACCGACAAAAGGCGATGGTGACGGCGGTTGGTCGATCACCTTGGGTTTTGTTTGAGAGAGAAAGGGAGAAGGTTTTTTTTTTTGGAGAAAGGAAAAAATGAATGAAATTTTTTTTTTAACTTTTATATAGAAGATCAATAGCCAAAACGACGTCGTTTTGAGACCTGAAGATCTGAGCGTCGACCCATAACCTGACCCGGGATCCGTGCAATGACCCGACAACCCGTTATCCCTTTTGACCCTCGATCGGTCTAGGTGAACTGGACTAAACCTTCGCTGAACCGTCGAATCGCCCATACCAGACCAACGTCGAACCTACCAAACCGGTCCAGACTTGCGTTGACCGGACCGATCAGGTAAAAAAATTTTTTTTAATTTGTTTTATATATTATTTTTTTTTTAATTATTATTATTAATATTTATGCATGTAAAAATGTTTAAATTTACCAAAATAAATTTTTATTGTTTTATAATATTAATTAATATAATAAAAAAATAAGAAAAAAATTTTTTATCCGATGATGAGATTCAGAGTACTCTAAGTAGTGATAATTATGAAATCTCTAGGTGAAAAGATTTCTTTTAATACTACCAGTATATTGAAGTATTTATAAAAAAATTTTCAATACAATAAATTTTTTTCTTACAAAATAGCAAAAAATTAATTAATATATTAAACAATAATAATATAAATAAGGAAAAAAAATTTATCCAATGATGAGATTCTAAAAGTATTCCGAGTAGTGATGCTTTACGAAATCTCCAGGTGAAAAGATTTTTTTAAAATATTACTAATGTATTGAAATATTTATAGAAAAATTTCAATACAATAAAAAAAATTTTTCTTCAAAATTAAAAATAAAGCAATTAATAAAATTTTAAAAAAAGAATAAAATATGTGCATCAACATATTATTTGCATTGCATACATAATATAATTTTTTACAAAAAGTAAATTCAGACCTCCAAAGATGAGATTCTAAGGTATTCCGATAAGCGATGTCTAAGAAATCTCTAGGTGAAAAAGAGTTCTTCTAATGTTACCAACGTAGTAAAATATTTTAAGAATTATTTCAATAAAAAGGCTTTAATTTATTTTTCTCAAATAATATTTGAATATAAAGACAATAAATAAAAAAGAAAAATCAACAAAGTTAATTTTCAAACACCGAAAATAAGACTTTTTTTTTATTAAAATCAAAGGATAACACGTAGTTAATTGGTACCGTTTTAAACGGGCGCTGTGAGGCTACTAATCATTCCCCACACGTAACTGACTCCGAACCCAGACTGTTGCGTAGACCCTAAAATTATCGTTTTAATAAATTTTAATTAATTTTAAATTTCATTAAAAGGATATGTTTTAATAGGTGGCCAATCGCACCTAGCCAAAAAAGATTGGTGGGGACTCTGTTATTTTTTATTTCATTTTCAAATTCGTCGGGCGGACACAAAACCGTTACGATAGCTTGGCGACTCCGCTGGGGATTACATTTGTTTTTAAGAGTCAAGCCAAAATTAACTATGTGTTATCCTCAAATTTTGATTTAAACAATCCTAATTGATTTCTTAGATTTTTATTTTTCATTTTCAACCAAAAAAAGTAAAAAAAAAACAAAACAAAAACAAAAAAAGTTCACACACATTTCTCTTACTATGCCTTTTTTATACTTTATTTTTTTATATATATTACTCTCAATAAATTAAGATATATTTGCACACACAATGACATGTTGCATCTCATGTATAGGCTCTATACCCAAGCTCTGTCCTTTATAGAAGGAAGTAAAGTACCTATACCCTCGTGAGGTGATAACCTCCATAATGGCAAGCAAAATACTTCCACTCAAATTAAACCATTTTCGTTCATAGCCTGTAATGGGTAAGGATCGGGGTCCCTTACTAGTCCAGCGTGGATGACAGTGAAAAACAATTTGAAAACCTTTAGACACATGTCAATCTAAACCCAGCATGTAATAAGCCTAGGAAACCAACCTTAGGTATAGCCTCGTCTACCTTATTGTGGGAAATACCTAAGAATAAAAGTTATGTGTAATACAAAACAAAACAAAAAATCTAAAAAAAAAATTTATTTTTAAACCCTATCCTCACACTAACTCAAGTTTATTTTTCTTTTCTTTTTTTTTTGCATAAATCATATCATACAGTTCTGAATCGAGATATTTGCTCTAGGACATATTTCTCCCCAAGAAGTTTTCATGGATCTTGTAGAACTTTTGATTTGCTCATCTCAATCATAGTCACATGTGAGTCATATAATGAAGTATATGTTTGGTCAAAAGAAGCCCAACAAAATAATGAAGATTACTTGCCTATCAGCTATGTGTTAAAATTACCCGAGAAGGTGCATTTGGATCTCACATAGAATGATTTAAAAGATTTAGCTACTATCTAGGGACAATTAAATGAAGAAAAAAAAAAAGCTTTTGTAAGAAGTATGGGCAGATTGCATCCCTCATTTCAATAGTGATCGATAAGCAATTGATAAAGGTAGCTATACAATTTTGAGATCCATCCTATAGATGCTTTATTTTTAATCGAGAAGATTTGATGCCAACTATTGAAAAGTATTCAATTTTGCTTAAGATAAAACTACAGTATCCAGATAAAGTATTCACCTAAAAGCCAAAATTAGGTTATCGTAAAAAGTTGACCAAGCTTATAGGGGTTAAAATGGAAACCATTGATTTCTTTGCGAAGCCTAAAGGTGAAAATCTCGACATTCGTTGGGACTTTCTTTGAAACTTCATTTAGGTGCATTTAAATGATGACAAAGACATGGCTGTGTTTGCTTTATCATTATATGGCATGGTAATCTTTCCAAAGACTTTGGATTACATTGAGATAACTGTGGTAGATTTTTTCGAACAAATTGAAACCCAAGCAATTAATCTCGCACCAGCAGTCTTAGCAGAAATCATTCGATCATTGAATTTCTGTCGATAAAATAAAAAAAGGACGGTTCATAGGATGTGCATTGCTATTATATGTGTGGGTTAGAAGTCATTTTAAATGCTAGAAGAGTGCATTTTCAAAGTCGTATCGACGAAACAAAGCACCAATTGAAGAGTTCTGCAAGAGTCAATGGCCAACATTGAAGATTAAAGAATAGTGGATCCTTTTCTTACGAAAGATTATCGATGATGAAATCGAATGGATGGCACATTGGATGCCTCAAGTGCCTTTGTTGTATCGTGGAGGAAATGAGCCGTGGATACTATTGTTAGGATTATGGGGTACTGTAAGTTACGCTCCATTGATTGTGTTTAGGCAATTTGGTGCAAAGTAATTTGTTCTTACCACTCATGGCTTAGCCCAAGTGGAATTCATTTACAGGGATTGAATTCACTAAGAACCTCAGAGCAATTAATCTAAGCCTGAAAGAAAACACGAAGAATGAGATTAGGGCCTCTCATCGACAAAGTCACCCCTGATTACCAGATTTGGAAAGTAAGGCGACCTAGAGACATAATATTCTCTCCTGATGATAGCTCATACCAATAAGCTAATCTTGCAATAGAAGTACAATTATCAAAAGTTGAGCTTGTGAAAAAAAAATTAAAAGCTGAAAAAAAAAGAAATAAAAAGAAAAAATTTGAGACTTTGTGAGAAGGTGAGACAACTAAAGTATGAAGCAGAGGTACAAGGGAGCAAATTAGAAAAGATCATAAAAGAATGAGATGTGGTTAATAGTGATTTGAAAAATCTACACCAAGAAAACAAGAGGTTACGAATCCAATTTAAAACTAAAAAAGTCACTAACTTTTACCTTAGTCGGCAACACGAAGTGAATGAGCTTTAAGAAAAAATAAACCAATAGAAAGGTAAAGCTCAAGAAAAGCAAGAGAAGACCACTATAATTTCTCAAGAATGCCAAAATTAGAAGGGGTTATACTCTACAACCTCAACAAGATTGGTGGAATGCCAAAAAAAAAAAAAGGAAAGGTTGAAAGTCATGCATACAAAAGAGAAAAGAAAGCACTTTGAAGTACTAAATGAGAAATAATCACTTCACCGGATAATCTGAGGGTTAGAGCTACAATTGCAAGATCATAAGAACCATATTTCAATAATGATAGATGAGTGCCATAGAAAGAAAAAAGATTAGATCTTCACATATGATTCAGAAAGAGATGCTCGCATGATGTAGAAAATAGAAAGTTTAGGATAGGTAACAGTACATAGAGCACATAACCAGTCAAGTTTATAATGCAGTAAAAAAGGCATAAGAGATTATTGAAAAGGTAGAAGCATTAAGACAAGAAGTCAATCTTGTAAGAGAATATGGACAGTGCCTAGTAAACTTTCTAGACGAGGCAAAAGACCATTATGAGCAATTCAAACGCTTCTATGGATATAATTCTAAGATGATAAATCTCATGTAATCAAAATTGTATAGAATCACTGAAAATTTTTAGTGTTAAAATTTGTCTAAAAGTAAATATTTTTCACTTGCATTCATGCATCATTTGCACCATTTTTATTTTTTTTTCAAAAAAAAAATTTTTTTCAACACATGGCATTCTGATTTTTCTAAAAATTTTATGGTAATAAAAGTTCAAGAATAGCTCGCCCTTAAAAAATTTTGACTTAACCCACTCGCCATTCATATAACACCAAGACTCAAACAATAATTATGGAACAAGAACAAACCAGTCGATTTGAGAAAATCGAAAAAGCTCAGAAGAACTAAGAGGGGATCTCAATACAATAATGGATATGCTTAAAAAACTTGATAAAGGAAAAATAGTAGAAGAAAATCTCAGCTTTCAAGAGCAATCGCCAGACATGGTGGATCCTGTTTACTCTCTAGGGTTTGAGCTACAACCGACTCAACCTTCTCAAAAACTAGAGTACAAATTCTTATTCCCGGTGGATATCCCAATTCTTATCCAAGAATGACATCTACACTTGCTTTGGGATAATTTTAAAATTTTGTTAATCTTGTTATGATGGAAAAATCACACAAGCCAATCCTAGTTCCTGATTTGGATGATCCCAAAGAAAAAAAAAGTTAGGGATAAAGATATCTAAAAAAGTGATAGATAATAGTACCCCGAAAAAGATAAAGTTATTAGAAGAAAGGCTTAGAGTAGTGGAAGGAATAAATTTTTATGGTTTCACAGATGCAACCGAGCTTTGTTTAGTCCCTAATGTGGTCATTTCACCTAAATTTAAGATTCCTTAAATTTAAAAAATATGATGATATAAAATGCCAGATGACCCATATCACCATGTATTGTCGAAAAATGGTAGCACATACTCGCGATGAGAAGTTGTTAATGCATATATTTCAAGATAATCTTACAGGTTATAAGCTAGATGGTATGTTCAATTAGATATGACTCGTATTCGTTTTTGACAAGAGCTTACAAAGGCATTCCTTACATAATATCGGTATGTCACGGATCTGGCTCTAGATCATCTATCTCTACAAAGTATAAAAAAAAAGCAACTGAAAACTTCAAGGAGTATGCACAAAGATGGAGAGACGTGGCTGCATAAGTCCAATATTCTCTCACTAAGAAAGAGACAACTGTTTTATTGAATACTCTGAAAGTACCATACTATGACATATTGATAGGCAATGCAACCAAGAACTTTATAGATATGGTGATATCGGGTGAGATTATTGAAAGTGCCATAAAGAATGATAAGCTTGATACAATAGAGATAAGTGGAGTAAAGAAAGATGGAGCTCCAAAAAAAAAAGAGAATGAAGTCCAAGCAGTAAACTATGTGGGGCAACAGTTCAGAGGTTTCATACCCTACTCTGTGTTAGTCTACCAAACCCATTACCCTTTCGTAAACAATGTTACATCCATTCTTTATCCATATTAATCACTACAACCACCAGTTTATCTATATCATTTTTAGCCATATTTTCGGATACCTACATATTCCTATAATCATCATATTGTACCTATAATATTAGAATGGAGACCTAATAGTGGTCCAAAAGCCCCAAGAAATACCCAATAAAAACTCACTTTCTATCTCATTCTCATGACATATACAGATTTGTATCCCCAACTTGTTAAAAAATATTTACTTGCTCCTGTTATTGTTGAACCTTTGAAACCTCCGTTTCCCAAATGGCATGACCCCAATTCGCATTGTGATTTTCACTATGGGAATCTAGGTCATTTTTTTGAGAACTGTACTACTTTGAAGCATAAAGTGCAGGGGTTAGTTAATGAAAGGGTGTTAAACTTTGTTACCAACCAACAAAGGACTCCAAATGTTAATAAGAACCATTTACCGAATCATATTAGACCATCAATAAATGCTTTGGTTAATGGGCAAACAAGCTATGTGAAAAGAAGAATAGAAAAGGTCAAAACTCTTATGGCTAAAGTGTTTGGAGCCTAAGTCAAAACTGACATATTAAAGTCAATAGAATATCAGAATTGCTCTAAAACAACTAACTCAACTAAGAACTGCAATTATCACAATGGTGCTTTGGGGCATTCTATCGAGAGTTGTCATCAATTTTATCAAGAGGTGCAGAAGTTAATCGATATGGGTCAAATAGAGTTTTACGAAGAAAAAAAAGAGTTAGTGAAAGTTGAAGTGTCTATCATTGATTCAAAGAATAAGTTTGTACGAGACCCATAACTATCTATTATGGTGAAAAACCAATATTGAAGCTAGAAAAGCTAGTCTCTCAACCAATGGTGACAATTAAAGCTTTTGGTCTTTTTTCATATCAGAATGATAAAGCAGTATCGTGAAAGTATGATTGTGATGTCATAATCAATCTAGATACTGTAAATATAACGGGCGTAGAAGGTATGACCTGAAGTAGCAGATGTTATACTCCAGAAACTTTAAAGAAAGCCAAGAAAGAGAAAGAAAAGGTAAGAAAATAAGAGAAAAGTCAGAATAATCCTGTCACAGCCCCAAGAAAAAATTTCAGAAGTCAGTCTCTGAGAGTGAAACTTGTAAATTTTTAAAGCTAATAAAACATAGCGAGTATAGCATGGTAGAATAGTTAAACAAGATGCCAACTAGAATTTTACTATTATCGTTATTGCTCAGCTCAGAGTCACACCGTAATGTGCTGTTGAAAGTGCTAAATTAGGCATATGTGTCTCATAATGCTTTTGTTGAATATGTGGAATAGCTTGTTAACAATTTGACAATTACAAACTATATCTCTTTTAGTGATGAAGAGATTTTTCTTGAAGGTCATGAAAATACCAAGGCTCTTCAAAATACTGTTAAATGTAAGAGTCATATAATGGCTAAAGTTTTGATTAATAATAGCTCATCTATCAATGTTATGTCTATGACTACTCTAGCAAAACTTTATGTTGATGAATCTTATATGAAACATAGTCATATGATAGTTCGAGCCTTCGACAGGATCGAAAGAGAGGTATTGAGAGACATAAAAATGCTATTACAGATTAGCTCATGCACTTTCAATGTGAAATTCCAAGTTATGGATTTTTTTTTCACACAATTACTTATTGGGTAGACCATAGATCCATATGACAAGTGTTGTTCCATCCTCATTACATTAAAAAGTCAAATTCATTATTGATGAGAAATTGATATGTGTAGTAAGAGAAGAAGATTTATTGGTCACTCAACCAGTAAATACTCTTTATGTAAAAACAACGGATGAAGCCCTAGAATGCTCATATAGATCTTTTGAGATTGCTAATAAAGCATATGTTATTGATGGATCTAAACTATATTCGCCACACTTGTCTACGAAAATTAAAATGATTGTTAAATAGTTTACCAAGATGGGATGACAACCTGAATCTGAACTTGAGAAAAACCTGCAATGAATCACGAAGCCATCGGCCATACATGACAAAAAAAAAGATTTAGCTTAGGGTATAAGCTAACAAGAGGGGATAAAGTGAGAATGATGAATGAAAAGAAAAATAAGATAATGGCTAATCTTGGGAGATATGAACCGGAGTTATAGCCCATGGTTATTCCATACCTCTATGATTTTTTTTGTTCGCGAGGAGATATTTACCTAGATCTACCTATAGCCCTAAATGCAAGATTCGTGGAAGAGTTTTTTGAGCTAGCCATTCAAATGGTGGATGACGAAGAAAAGAAGAGTCGAGATGAAGAATTCTTCGTGCACACTTGTCCTACAAATTTCGAGCTAAATAACTAGAGAGTAGTAGAGCTACCTGTTAACTTTAAAACTTTTGAAAAGTAATGTGAAACTTTAAATGTCTAATTACTTTTATGAGCATTGGGTGATCTTTTGTGGTGTCTTTATGTTTGTCATTTTAATAAAAGACTTAGAAGATGCATCCACATTTCTTCTATTATTTTCATCTTCAATTTGCTTTTCATTTGTTTTTTCCATCATTTTTTTGCCATTCCATTTTTGTGTGCCAATATTTTTTTCATCTTACCCTTTTACAGGGTCCTAACTAATGAACATAAAGATAATTATGGCAATAATCTTGGATTTGATTTGAAAACTTAATTTATGTTGATGAACTTGATAATGAGAAAGATTTAGATAATTACACACTGCCTCTTGATTTGTTAAAATTAATGAAACATGAAGATAAGCCAATTGAACCCCACCAAGAAACTATCGAATCAGTAAATTTGAGAGAATGTGAAAACAAAAGAGAGGTCAAAGTTGGTACATCTTTTTTACCAGCTGAAAGGCAGAAAGTTAGAAGAGCTGCTCTGAGAATATGTGGATGTGTTCGCATTATCTTACCAGGATATGCCAGAATTCAGTACTGATATTGTAGAACATAAGTTGCCTTTGAAACCAGAATTTAAATCAGTATAGCAAAAGCTAAAGCGCATAAAACCAGAGATTCTGTTAAAAATTAAAGAGGAGGTGAAAAAGCAATTTGATGCAAGATTTTTGAAGGTGACAAAATATGTTGAATGGGTAGCCGATATAGTATCAGTTCTCAAGAAGGTGAGAATGTGTGTCGATTATCGGACCTAAATGGGGTAAGTCCCAGGGATAACATTTCTCTGTCCTATATTGATACTCTAGTAGATAATACTGCTAGGCACTCCATATTTTCCTTTATGGATGATTTCTCATGCTATAATCAGATCAAGATAGCTCAAGATGATATGGAGAAAACTATATTTATAACCATGTAGGAGATATTTTGTTATAGAGTCATGCCTTTTGGGTTAAAAATACTGGTGCTATTTATCAAAAAGTAATGGTGACTCTCTTTCATGACATGATGCATAAAAAGATAGAAGTGTATGTAGATGATATGATCGTAAAATCTCGTAAAAGAGAATATCATGTAGTCAATCTTAAACAGATGTTTGATAGATTGAAAAGATTTCAGTTGAAGTTTAATCCTATCAAATGTACATTTTGAGCCAAATCAGAAAAACTATTGGGCTTTGTGGTTAGTGAAAAAAGAATCAAAATTGATCTAGATAAGATACAAGCCATCCAAAACTTATCTTCTTCTCATACCTCAAAAGAAGTGCGAGGTTTTTTAAGGAGATTAAACTATATTGCTCGTTTCATCTTTCAACTCACTTATAAATATGATCTATTTTCAAGCTTCTTAGAAAACATGATCCTGAAAAATTGAATGACGAATGCCAAGAAGCTTTTGATAAGATCAAAGAATACTTATCAAATCCACCTGTGTTGGTGCCATCAATTCAGGAAAACCTTTGATTTTGTACTTGACAATGCATAAAAATTCAATGGGATGTGTGATGGGGCAAAGAGATGAAACTGATAAGAAAGAATGAGTAATTTATTACTTGAGTAAGAAATTCACTGATTACAAGTCCAAATATTTACCATTAGAGAATATGTGTTGTGCATTAACCTGGACAGCTAGAAGATAATACATACTTTATCACACTACTTGGCTCATAGCAAAGCTGGATCCTATTAAGTATATCTTCGAAAAACCCTCATTAACAAGGAGAATAGCACGATGGCAAATTATGCTTTTAAATATGATATTATTTATATGACTTAAAAGGCTATTAAAATGAGTGCAATAGCTAAATTCCTTGCTGATCGTGCAGTCAAAAATTATGAGCCAATGAAATTAAATTTTTTTGATGAAGATGTGATGGCAATTGAAGAAAATGAACCTATTGAAAAATCATGGAGGATGTATTTTGATGGAGTTGCTAATGCTTTGGGTCATGGTATTGGGGTAATTTTGATATCTCCTTATGGGCATTATTATCCCATCACAGCCAAGTTATATTTCAATTGCACAAACAATATGGCTGAATATGAGGCATGTGTTATGGGTCTACAAGCAGCAATTGAGAAAAAGATCAAAGTGTTAGATGTATTTGGAGATTCAGCTTTAGTTATTTATCAGTTACGAGGTGAATAGGAGACAAGAGACTCTAAGTTGATCCGATACCATAAATACATCTCTGAGTTGGTCAAGTAATTTAAAGAAGTTTAGTTTGAGCATCTACCCAGAGAGGAAAACTAAATTGCTGATGCACTGGCTACTTTAGCTGCAATGATTAAAATAGATGCAAATACTGAAATCTAACCCATCAGAAGGATGTACCAACACATTGCTCAGGTGTCGAAAAAGAAGTTGATAGGAGGCCATGGTATCATGATGTCATGCAATACATTAAAAGTCAGTAATACCAAGAACATGCAACAAAAAATGATAAGAGGACTATCAGAAGATTGGCTATGAGTTTTTTCATTGATGGAGATATCATTAATAAAAAGGGTCGAATCAAATACTCTTAAGGTATGTCAACTGAAGCGAAGAAGATTATTGAAAAAGTGCATGATGAAGTTTGTAGGGCATATACAAATGGTCATATGATGGCTAGATAAATTATGAGGGCTGGATACTATTGGTTGATAATAGATAATGATTATATTGATTATGCCAGAAAATACCATAAGTGTTAGATCTATGCTGACAAGATCTACACTCCTCTAACAGCATTGCATGTTTTGGCTCCTCCATGGCCATTCTCTATGTAGGGTATGGATGTTATCGGTCCCATCACTTCAAAAGCTTTAAATGGACATAGATTCATCTTTGTGATGATTGATTACTTCATAAAATGGGTAGAAGTCGCATCATACATTAGTGACCTGATTTGTGGTATGCAAATTCATAAAAAAAAGAGATAATATGCAGATATGAGCTTTTAAAGATAATTATTTTCTATAACGCCAAAAATTTGAATTGCAAAATAATGAATGAAATTTGCATTCGGTTCAAGATTTGTCACCGTAATTTGGCACCATATCGTCCAAAGATGAATGGGGCAGTGGAAGCTGCAAATAAGAATATCAAAAGAATTCTAGAGAAAATGATTGAAACTTGTAAAGATTGGTATGAAAAGTTACGTTTTGCTTTACATGCGTACAGTACGTTAGTTCGAACATCTATTGGAGTCACCCCATTCTCTTTGGTATATGGAATGGAAGTTGTGTTATCGATCGAAGTAAAAATTCCCTCATTGAGAGTCTTGATGGAGGTAGAGTTAGAAGAAGTAGAATAGGTTCAGAATCGCTACAAACAATTAAACCTCATTGAAGAAAAAAGACTTACAGTACTTTGTCATGGTCAATTATATCAAAAGAGGATGATGAGAGCATATGACAAAAAAGTTCATCCCCGTTGCTTTTGGGAAGGAGACTTAGTGCTAAAAAGAATGCTTCCAAATCAACATGACAATCGAGAAAAATGGAAACCAAATTGGAAAGGCCCGTATATGGTAAAAAAGGCTTTTTTGGTATGGCATTGATTTTGGTAGAGATGGATAGAGGTGATTTACCTACTTTAATAAATTCAGATGCTGTAAAAAAATATTTTGCTTAAAAAAAAGAAAAAATGTTGACTTATTTAAGTTAAAAACCTGAAAAGATGGCTTGGATGTGAAAGAGAAGCGTCATCAGAAGAAGATCCCATAACACATGGGCAATTGTAGTTTGACGAACTCTGAAGAATCAAGGAAGTCATCTGATTTAGTTTTAGAGAAAGAATCTAGGAATATTTTATTCATGATTATCTTGTAATCATTATTTGAGCACTTTTGTTTCAACTCAAATACTTTGCCATGCACTTGTTATCAACCTAATGAAATACATTATCTTTCTTTTGAAAATAACGCCTATCATTTCCTTTATCCTTATATGATATTTTTGTTCATCGTACAAGTGAATAAGAGAAATGAGTGATTGCATTTTGTTTGTCTTGAACTTAAAATGATGAAAAGAAAAACAAACATGAAAGATCTCAGCATTACTTTTTAAAGTTGACAAAGGTAAATAAAAAAGGATGAGAAAAGCATGACAAAACATTGATCTTGTAGACTTTTGAAGAAGAAAAATATTGTGGTCAGATGTTAAGAACAGATTGATCATATGAGAATTTTGATAAAAGAAGCCAAAAAATGAAAGATTTTAAGAACTGTTTTACTATAATGAATAATTTTGATTGCATTATATGTATTACATTTAGAACACTCAGTACATGCTTCCATGAGCAGTTTTAATAAGGACAAAGACTTTCTATTTCCTAATGAAAAATAAGATCAAACAAAATATTTCAAAAGAGAGAAATTTACTTGTTCAAAGATAAGAACTCGATTTGGAGCTTTTTTTTTCATATGAGATTTTTAAAGTTGTTGAGCCTTTGCTAAGAGGAGCTTTTTCAGATAAAATTTTTAAAGTTATCGAGCCTATGCTGAGAGGAGCTTTTTGTAGATGAAATTTTAAAGTTGTTAAGCCTCTGTTGAGATAAGCTTTTTTCAAATGAAATTTTAAAGTTGTTGAGCCTCTGTGAGAGAAGCCTTTTTCAAGATGAAAATTTTTAAAGTTATTGAGCCTCTGTTGAGAGGAACATTTTTTCAAGATAAAATTTTTTAAAGTTGTCAAGCCTCTGCTGAAAGAAGCTTTTTTAGATGAAATTTTTAAAGTTGTCGAGCCTCTACTGAGAGGAACTTTTTACAGATAAAATTTTAAAGTTGTTAAGCCTCTGCTGAGACGAGCTTTTTTCAAGATGAAAATTTTTAAAAGTATTGAGCCTCTACTGAGAGGAGTCTTTTCAAGATAAGAATTTTTAAAGTTGTCAAACCTCTGCTGAGAGGAGCTTTTTTAGATGAGATTTTTAAAGTTGTCGAGCCTCTGCTGAGAAAAGCTTTTTATAGATAAAATTTTAAAATTGTTGAGCCTCTGCTGAAAGAAGCCCTTTTCAAGATGAGAATTTTTAAAATTCTCAAGCCTCTGCTGAGAGGAGCTCTTTCAAGATGAAAATTTTTAAAATTATCAAGACTCTACTGAAATGAGCTTTTCCAATATGAGAGATTTTTTTTTAAGTTGTTGAGCCTCTGCTAAGATGAGCTTTTTCAAGAGAATTTTAAAGTTGTTGAACCTCTGCTTAGAGGAACCTTTTAAAATGTTGCTGAACTTCTTGAACCTTAAAAAAATTATTTTTTTTTGCTCAATTTTTTTTCTTTCAGAACAAAATGGTTGTTTATTTGTCTTTGTCTTATTCCTGATTCTTAGAAATAGGCAAAGAAGGACAGCTGTAAACATCATTTTTTAAATTATTATTACTTTTTCTTTTTTTTTTTCTACTTTTTTTCATATCCGATTCGGCTTGACAAGATCTAGTGCATTAAATGCACTATCACCAAAGTCCACAATCTCAACAGTCGCCACCACCGACAGCCACTTATCATGCATGGCAAGCATGAATTTTTAGTTGAAAAAAATAAGATTCGAATCCGAGAAGATCTGAGATTTGAATCTTAAAAGCTTTTATAAATAGAGCTTGTTATCTACAAATAAAATGAGGAAAGGAGGAATCGAAAAAAACTACAAAATTTTTATAAAAAAAAAGCTTTCTGTAAAAAAAATATTTTACAAAAACAAAAAAGGCAGAAACAGTCCCCTAGAATAGGGAACCCAACACCAAAAAAATAAAAAATCAAGTCATAGTACCAAAAAAAAAAATTTTGGCCCAAACTTCTAAGCCAGATCTACTCTGTTTGGGGCACATCTAGGTGAAACAGAGGCTGGATCTGTGTTTAAGGGGGTGAGAGGAACATTTACTCTTTTTTGGGATTTTTCGACCACCAGTGAATGACGAACAATAGCAGTGACGGTGGTCGACCGGTCCCCCTTGGTTTTTGTCTGAGAGAGAAAAGGAGAAGTTTTTTTTTGAAGAGGGGAAGAAATGAATGAAAAAAAAATTTTAACTTTTATATAAAAGACCAATAGCCAAAACGACGTTGTTTCAATAAATACCCAAAACGATGTCGTTTTGGGACCTGAAGATCCGCGCAACAGACCAGACAACTCGTTCTCCCTTTTGACCCTCGATCGGTCCAAGTGAACCGGATCAGACCGTCACTGAACTGCCAAATTGCCCAGACCAGACCAGCACCGAACCGACCGAACCAGTCCAGACCTCCATTGACCGGTCCGGTTTAGGTAAAAAAAATTTTTTATTATATTATTTAATTATTATTATTGTTATTATTATTTATGCATGTAAAAATGTTTAAATTTAACAAAATAAATTTCTATTGTTTTATAATATTAATTAATATAATAAAAAATAAAGAAAAAGAAATTTTTATTCGACGATGAGATTCAGAGGTACTCCGAGTAATGATACCTATGAAATCTCTAAGTAAAAATTTTTTTTTAATACTATTAGTACATTAGAGTATTTATAAAAAAAAATTTCAATACAATAAATTTTTTTTCTTACAAAATAACAAAAAATTAATTAATATACTAAAAAATAATAATATAAATAAGGAAAAAAAATTTTATCCAATGATGGGATTTTAAAAGTATTTCGATTAGTAATGCTTTACGAAATCCCTATATGAGAAGATTTTTTTAAAATATTATCAATGTATTGAAATATTTATAGAAAAACTTCAATACAACAAAAAAAAATTTTTCTTCAAAATTAAAAATAAAAAAATTAATAAAATTTTTTAAAAAAGAGAATAAAATGTGTGCATCAACATGTTATTATTTGCATTGCGTACATGACATAATTTTTTACAAAAAATAAATTCAGACCTCCAAAGATGAGATTCTAAGGTATTCCAATAAGTGATGCCTAAGAAATCTTTATGTGAAAAAAAGTTCTTCTAATGTTACCAACGTGCTGAAACATTTTAACAATTATTTCGATAAAAAAGCTTTAATTTATTTTTTTCGAATAATATTTGAATATAAAGACAATAAATAAAAAATAAAAAAATCAAGAAAGTTAATTTTCAAACACCGAAAATAGACTATTTTTTATCAAAATCAAAGGATAACACGTAGTTAATTATGTCGTTTTAAACGGGCGTTGTGGGGATACTAATTCTTCCCCACACGTAACCGACTCTCGAACCTAGACTGTTGCGCAACCCTAAAATTATCTTTTTAATAAATTTTAATTAATTTTAAGATTTTATTAAAAGGATATGTTTTAGTAGATGGCAATCGCACATAATCAAAAAAAATTGATGGCGACTCTATTATTTTTTATTATGTTTTCAAATTCATCAGATGGATACAAAACCGTTACGATAAAGAGTTATGCCACATGAGTTTATATTCTTTTTATTCAAATCATGCCATATAATTAATTATTAAAAACAGTGAATAAGTTATTACACATCGTATGTGATAATTAAATGGTAAATATTTATTTTAATATATTAATTAATTATTTTATAATAAATAATTGATTTTTTCAATAATATAATTATGTAATATAATTTGAATAAAAAATATATATACTGACATAATCATTTCATACAATGTTTTTTCTATTTCATTGTAATTATATATATATATATATATTTCTAGTTTATAAATGACATTTTAACGGTTAAAACTTAAAGCCCTTTTTCTTAAAAATTTTAGATTTGAATCTTGGGACGGAATGGAGGAAATTATCTTCCTTTTGTGTAGTTTAAGCTTGGTATGTACAAAATAAATAAATAAAACATGACAAAAAAACATGATATTATATTTAAAATTTAAAAACCAAGTGGAATTCATGTGAAGTTAAGGAATTATAAAAAAATATATAATTAATTATATCATTAATAAATTTTTTACTTTGAAAAAAAAATGTTATATCATAATTTGGCTCAAATATAGATGTAAAAAGAGTCGATTAATCTTTCTTTCTAAAAAAAAAAAAAAAAAGAAAACATTTAATTAATCGACAATATTCTTTTTTTTTCACAATAATTAAGTGACAATAGTTTAACATACTTTTAACAAAACGATGGCATATAACTTTTAACTCTAGTTATTTTATAGATGAATTAAAAATCCCTCTTGCTACTCGAATTAATTAATTAATTAATTAATTTATATATTGACAATTGTTAATAGAATAATTTGTATTAAAATTTGTACCAATTATATGTTTTCGCTAATTTTCTTTGATGTCAAAATCACTACAGTTTTATCATAGAGGCCTTTGTCACCAAACCAATCAATTGTTTATGGAAAATGCTTCGCATAACATAATTCCGACTTTTGATTGAATATTTACTGTTTATGAACTTTATTTAAGTCAACTAAAAAAAATTGAACCATCTTTAATGAATTCCTAACATAGATGACTTTTACTATTAGGATTAATATTAATAATTATTATACATGCACTCGAATAATGTTTTATTCAATGATAAATGTATCGGCTCAAAGACTAAGGTAGGTTCGATTTGGAATATAAAAAAATTAATTAATATCAATGGATACACAAGATTAATTAGTCAATAACAATTTATTAACATTATAATTTGAATGAATTTACTATGATTACCCAAACAAACTATATCTATAAAATATATATCAAGTTTTTTGAAGGTAATATGTTTTAATAGTTGCCTAACTATAACCTAACAATTTAATTATGAATGACTGCGTTTTTAATGTTAATAAACATAGCTTTCTACATTTTTAGTTGGGCTATTGAGTACTGGCTACTATTGCCATCCATTATGAACATTAAATTTTTATATTCCATCCGTCCCAAAGTTTTTGTTTATCTATTGATTTTTATGAATTTTTAAAAAAATTAATTTTAACGTATTTAATGTTAAATTTTTAATTTTTTATAAAATAAATATTTTATAATTTTTAATATGAAAAAGGTAAAAAAATAATTTTAAAATATAAAAAGCAAACCTTATATATATCTTTATTTTTTTGTTTAGATAATTTTATTTTGGTAACTGACAAAGAAAGTGTGCTTTTTTTTTATTACCTAAGTTCAAAGAAACCATGAGGAAGGAGGCGGCTGTTAAGGGCTTAGCGGGGGGGGGGCTTGAACCCCAACTAAGGCCAAAATAATTTTGAAATCATTTGTTTTATATCAAATCCAAAAAAAATTCTTATTGATTTAATTTATTTGTTATTCAAATTAATATTGATTTTATCAGTTACCCTTGTTATACTAGAGATTTTTAATAATAAATATTTTGAAAACTCGTTTACATAATTAAAAAAGAAATTAATGATTGAATGATAATTTAGTTGTGTATATTAAAAAATTTATTCAAAAATATAGATAATGAAGATATTATATAAAACTTTGTTATGAATAATTGTAAAATTTTAATAATTATGACTTACATATGAAAGTTTTAATTTATTATTATTATTATTTAAAGAATTTAATATAATTAAATTAATCCCCCACAAGATAAAATTTAGATTTTGTTATTAATAATAAAAATAATTTTTTATAAATTCATCAAATTCAATATAAATAATATTATTGAAATCAATAAAAAAAATATACTTATTAAGCCGTTTAAAAAACAATTCTTAATCCAAACAATAACTTTTCCTGCCAACCTTCACTACAAGTCTTTTTCATTTATACAAATTATGGAACTGTCAGAGGCTGACACCCATTCTCCAGCCCGTGATAATTGGAACTTTTTGTGTGTGATTATGGGGATTTTAGGTGAAATAAAAAGAACAAAAAAAAATTATTATTTCTTAAATTGTTTTTTTTATTATTATTAAGAAAGTAAGAAAGGAAAAGCCAGAAAATCTTTGCATGAATCTTGGCAATCTTTCGAAGAACTCTGGATTGAGGAATCAAAAATATCTGAGGAGAATCATCCACTTGGATGCTTTCACTGCCAATTTTCCTTTTTAAACAAAAAGACAATATCTCCTTCGTCGGTACCCGTGGCTTTGACGATTACATGTACTTCGGTCGTAACCAATCTGAAGACAAAACACATGTTTTAATTTATTAAACAAATAATAGTATAGTATGATTAATAGTACTACTAGTTCCTAAAAAGTAAATAGCACTAGCTTATTTTTTAAAATTGAAAAATTAGAATTAATCTTTAAATGATATATAATAAGTAATTATATGTCGCATATTTAAAATAATTTTAATAAATAGTTACCGATAAAATTTAAATTTAAATTTTTTTATTAAAAAAAATTAATCAATTAAATCAATCAATTATTAATTATAAGCACTACTTTCACGAATAAATATTTTAATAATACTTTTGAAATGTATACATTTTATGTAATATTTGTGATTCATTGCTAAAATTTAGAATTTTTATTTTCATTGATCATTATTTAATTTAAGTCAATTATAAATATAAAATAATATATTCTTTATAAAAAGTTATTTTTTATGACATAATTTCATTTCATTCATTTTAAAAATTGAAGTTAAATTCTCAAAGATGAAACATTAAGCTCTACCAAATTGTATATAACTCTTTAGGGACATAAAAATATATAAATATAATAAAATGTTAACGGTTACTATAAATAATGATTAAGTCAATATTTATAAAAAAAATATTATTAATATATTTTCTTTTCATCATTATTAAATCAAATAATCAAATGTTCAAGTGCAAATAGTAACAGTGTTATTATTTATAATAATATTTTTATATTAAATATGCTTAGTTGACATATAATATCTGATTTTTAATGTTCTTATATTTTTTGAAGAAGCTAATGTTCTTATATTAAATACATTAACAAAAAAATAATATTATGAATTCCAATATATTGAGTGACCTTAAACGCTTTTAAAATTAATTAAAATATTATTTATAATAAAATTTTTTAAAATAAAATAATTCATAATTAATAATTAATATAATAATTTCAATGTTTTGAAAAGAGATATTTACTTAATATAACAACATGCGTTAATAAAACTTTTATTATTATTCTCATAATAAAATAATGCATTAATTAATAAACATTTGCAACTAAAATGATTAGCAATCATTTTCACCCAATTGTCCATTCTAATCAATTCTTAACTATTACTCTTTGATGACGTGTGCAAATCAAAACTTTGAAATTTCTTCTTGAATTTACCATATAACCCTTCTATTATCTTACACTTATTACATAATTTTTTGTCTAATTTATACTAATTAATGTTTATAGTGTAGATTTTATTAAAAAAAAAAAAATGTTTATAGTATAGATAGAAATAAGCAAAACCAAAATTATAATTTTGCAATTTTTTTTCAGAAGTAGAATTGGAATTAAATGATTCAAGAGCATATCATAATGCAAACATTATCCTAAGACAAAATTTTGGAATTAAAATGAAGAAAATAAATCATAAATTTGTAATACTAAAATATGAAACATATATTAAATTAAGATGAACATAAAATTTAAACCAACATTTTATAATATGAAATTCACAACGATAATGCCTCAAACTTTTTAAAATTGTAATTTTTAAAAAAGAATATATACACTAATAAGAGTTTTAATAATACTTGTTAAATTACTATTAACTACCAACTATTACATTTAAATATTTAATACAGATATTATTGTAAATAGTATAATAATTAACCTTAAAATAGCAAAACTATTTTTAGTAATAACTTCTAAAAAAATTTTTTAAGGAGAATTTAGTAATTTAATATATGAAAGACAATTATATCATGTTCTGTTTCTTGATTACCGCTTCCAAAATAACAGAAACAAACAAAAACAAAGTTTGAAGGGAAAACTTAAAAAGAAACAAGGAAACAGAAAAAAAAAAAAATAGTTCCTTGCAAATTTCCAAGCAGACTGGTTTTCCCTCAATTCGATTCTCTGATTCCCTTAGTTGGGATCAGAGGATCAACTTTTTTTTTTTTCCTCAAAATCTTCATTCAAAAGCCATAAAGAAATAAAATAAAAATCAGAGCCATGCAATAAATATTGTTCACTGAAGTTGGAAGAAAAACAACTTCTTTGGAAAAGATCAGATTGTAGAAAGGATTGGAGTTTGGTTTTCGATTGATTTGAAGAAATGGGTATCTCTCAGAATGAGGCAAAAATGGAAGGTTGGTTATATATAATACGTTCCAATCGTTTTGGCTTACAATTCTCACGCAAACGTTACTTCATTCTTCAAAACAATGTTCTCAAGAGCTTTAAAGCAATTCCCATTTCTGATAAAGAGGTAACACGTTTTTCTTCTTTTTTTTTTTGTTTGTTCCTTTTATGTTTCATATTTCTTTTCTTTTGTTTTTGTTTTATTGGTTGAATTTCGGTTTTGATATGCTTTGATAAGACCCCATTTTGCGCATGTAAAAATGTTTTTTGTATTTTTATATGTTGTTGGTTTGATGAAAATTTCTTTTTTTTTAATATATAATTCGGCAAATGTATGTTTATTTGATCATTTTATACATTGAATACGTAGATCCGTATACATATATAGTACATGCATATTAATGTATAATATTCAAGATTTCAACTTTGTTTTGATTGGTTGGTGTTTGATTTTGGTAGCCTATATTTGGTCAGTTTTGATTCTTGTGTTTGAGGGAAAAAAAAATGAATCCAGTCATTATATCTTATGGCTGGTTTCTTGATGACTACTACGGGAAGCAAGCAATAAAACCAATCATTTGCAGAGTAATAACAAGGCAGAGGACTATGAGTTCATTAAGGATAACTGTATTCATCAATTTAGAACTTTTTTTTCTTTTTAAATTCTAATGAAGGTTATAACGAAACCTCTATATTATAATTGCAGAGTTATCATAGGATTTATAGATATTTTTTTAGAAATTTTAGTGAAATCTTTTATGGTTATGAGGTTTTTTTAAGCTAAGATATTGATGAACTGGAAATCAACACTACTGATCTCTGAAGTATTTCTTTTCAATTTTATTTTTTTATGACAAAATAATCTCCTAATTTGAAATTATGTTACATGTTTCACAATGAAGATATGAGTTGAGAAATTATGCACTTTTTGAATGTACAACTGGCACATAAGTTTCGCCACTTGAATTGTGGAATTCTTTGTAGCCAACCCCTCCCAGAAAGAAGGGGGAGGGGTGTTGAGAGAAGTGGAGGTTCTTTGAACTTGGTTGTTCTATGTAAGGAACTTCGAGGAACTGTTATGCTTTGGTGGAATAACATTCATTACATGTTGTCTCTGGTGATTTTTGAGAATGTCTACACATAAGAATTCTTGGGATCAGGTGCAGTTCATCAGAGTGAAATTTTGATCATTTCTAGTTTTGATAATGTAAAACAAAACAGAATCACTTTAGATGAGTGGAGGTGAGATTAGTCATGTGGTGATGACCTAATGCGATGAATTGACCAAGACAACGTAGAAGACACTGAAAATCCTTCTGCATATGGATATAGTTCCAGTGGAACTTAGTTACTGAATTTTCTTCTTTCTTCCAATTTAATAAGTGCCACTGAGATTTGGTGTTTTCAGCCCTTGCATATATAAAACCTTAAGCTTCGTCTCTGGAACTTGGTTGGCCACAAAGTCAGACCTTGGTGTGCACCAACTACCAACTCCTTCCTGTAATTTAGAAATTCCATCTACAATGACTAAGGAACCAGTATTGGGGTCCTAAATGATTGGTAGGATTTGGCTTACTGGAGAACGTTGCTCATATCTTGTCATGAAAAATTTACCATCCTGGATCAAACAGGAAAGCATACAAGCATAATTCTGATTAAAGCTGCAATTCTATAAGATAGCAGATATGATTGAAGATAACAAAAAAGGGCAACGATGAAGTTGTGAAGGGAGTAATGTAGTGAATGATGCTTTGGAGGATGAAGGGCAGAAGGTTTGCAAGTAACATCTAAAATGACTAATGCTTGATCTCAAGTACCACTTCCAAACATCTTTTGCCATAATCATGTATAAATAGTTTTCTTTATGGATTAACTAGGCCTCCGTAATTGAAATACAAGAAATCTACCAATTTCATCCCATTTCATATGTAATATCAGCTGAATCAAAGTGTAATTATTTGTAATTTTGCAATATCAGCTAGGATATTTGATCTATCTGAAACTCTTCTTTTGCAGGAGCCAGTTAGACGTGCAATAATAGATACATGCATTCGGGTTACCGACAATGGAAGGGAGAGCATTAACAAAAAGGTGTGATTATTAAATCCCTTATTTATATTCCATACATATTTCTTTTTAGGTGCTGCAACATTGATATTTAATGCTTATGAAGTGTTTACCACATGCAGGACTTCTTCATTTTCACCCTTTACAGTACTTCAGATCATAATGATCAGCTTAAGGTGTGTAAACTGCGAGCTGTTTTTATTTATTTTGAAATCAAATTAGCAAGCTAGTCATTCTAATACCTAAACTTTACAGTTAGGAGCATGTAGTTCAGAGGAAGCAGCGATATGGATTCATTGCTTGAAGGATGCTGCATTAAAGGTTTAACAAAATTAACTTACAATCTGTGAGTTTAATGGTTACTTTTATGATGAAAGCCTTATTTTTTATAATTTCTTTTCAGGAGTCTCCAGGTCAAGCAAAGAATTTTGTAGGTTCTACCAAGAAGAGATGGCCATCTCTGAGGTAATTATAGTTGAAATCTCCTGATTTGATTTACAATATCTTTGGAGTTTAGGTCTAAGAAAATGTTGAAAAGCTTTTAAATGACTACACTTTAAACAGATAGAGAGAATCTCTATAACATTTTTGGCTTCTTGATTCCTATTTCCTAAAACAGAAGCATGTTCAAACTATTAGCATGTACATGTGCAGTTGTTTGTTTAGTATTCTTGAAATGATTTCCTAAATAATGCGACACTAAACTCATTTGAGATAATGAATTTTTCTGTTGTTATGTTGAAATATGTTATAACTTTTAATGGACAAGTGAATACAGTTAAATTTATCTTGCAGTGTGAAGTATGCAATTACCCTATATTTTCCTTATTTAGTTTGTTAATATGTATATATTTTAAATAGCATATTCCTGCACCAACAGATTGGGTAATACAAAGACAACACACAGCAAGAACGCTGTCAGTTGGCCCTTTCTCTCATCTGTTCATACTGAAGCAATGACATCTGATGTTATTGCACCTTCACCTTGGAAAATATTTGGTTGTCAGAATGGTAAGAATTTAAGCTCCTGATCACATGAAAAGTGGATAAAGGCATGCATCATTGACAATGACAAATCATGTTGCTAACACAGGATTACGGCTTTTCAAAGAAGCAAAAGATGGCGATTCCCGCGGAAGGGTAGGTTGCTATTTAGACACTATTCATGATTGTGGTACTCGATCTTTTTTGCATTTATTTGGCTGAAGAAACTTCTTGTTCTCAGCATTGGGATGATCATCCGGCAATAATGGCTGTTGGTGTGGTTGATGGGACCTCGGAGGCCATTTTCCGTGCACTCATGTCTCTTGGCCCCTCAAGATCAGAGTACGATTGCTGCAAATTTACCTCTCATTGGAGTTTCATTATCATTTCCTTCCATTCTTAGTCATACTTATCATAGAAATGCTCATCCATCTTAGTATCAACTGTTGACTGTCCATATATATATATATACACACTGTTGATAAAAATTCTGAATTGCTTAATAACATAGCAACACCATTTTATTAACTTCATTTTCAAATAAGGAAAGCAGTTGAGTCCTAGATTTGGGAGGGTACACCTGGTTTTCTCAAACGTAATTGAACTTTTATCAATTTCCTAACTGTAGTAATTTGCATTCAAACCAATCATCACACACTCTAAATAATACTGTAGCAAGGTCTAGTTTTCTGATCATACTAGATGCAATTTGATTAAACAACACCTCAAATGCAATATCTGTCCAAATGAACTATTCCAATTCTGGATGTTAAATAATCAATCGTCTTGCAGATGGGACTTCTGCCTCTATCGTGGCAGTGTGGTTGAGCACCTTGATGGTCATACAGATATTATTCACAAGAACTTATATAGTGACTGGCTACCTTGGTTAGATTCTATGCCCTCTTGAACAGAATTCACTTTTTATATTTTGAATTGATCACAGAAGTTGTTGCAGGGGGATGAAACGGAGAGATTTATTACTTCAACGCTATTGGAGAAGAGAGGATGATGGCACATACGGTACTAAACTCTAAAGGAAATTCATGAAGTTTTGGAATTGTTATTTTCTAACTTACCTTCTATATCTGTTCTTGTCACAGTGATTCTGTACCACTCCGTGTTTCACAAGAAGTGTCCACCTCAAAGTGGCTATGTCCGAGTTATCCTAAAAAGTAATGTTTGCTTTAGATTATGAATTTAAAAAGTTCATTCTCCTCTGATTAATGCATTTGAATCAGTTTTCTGGTTAAACCTAGGGAATCATCATTTGGATGGTAAAATTATATAAACCCTCACATGCAATCTTCACTAACTGCACTAACTTATTCAGCTTCTTTAATCTTCAATTGTTGGCCATGCTTCAGATTATAAATCATATTCTTTTTCTTTTCTTTTTTTTTTGGACAATGCAAATTGGATGATTTACTCACAGTCACTTCTATAGTTTGACAACTAGAACAACAATAGTGTTTTGAAAGCTAGAGGAACTAATATGCATATGAACCATTTTATAATGTCATATAGATATTTCTTTTCCTTTGCAAATGGAAATTGGAGGAGCCACTTGTCTCCTTTTAACTTGTCAATGGAAATCATTCTAGCTCATAAGCTACATTGCTAGCTTCTATATAGAACTCAAATTTTTATCATTTTATGCCAATTCATATATTCTTTATGTTAACAATAATCACAATTTATTTTGAACATCAAAATAAGTCAAATTCAATCATAAGGAGAACAAATTAGCCCAAATGTAGCTCGAATCATAAAATATTAAGCACAGGTGAAATTTGTACTTGTGGAGCTCTTTCTAACCATATATGTCCTGCTAGCTCAAATCTTTTAAAATTTTGATAATTTTGATTGACAAACGCCTGCTTCTGACTGCTTTCTTGAAGCTTCAACATTAACTTTAAGATGCTTGTAAAGATGCAGACTATAGAAATGGGGTGATGGCAAGAAATCATTGAAATAGGCATTACTTCAAGACCTGCTGTGTTGGCTGTTCATTTTACTTGACTAGTCTTAAAACCGTACTCAACTTTTTTGTATATTGCATAGCTCACTTCATTATTCATCTCCCAATTCCATGGTCCGAAACATGATTGTACTTATCTGGTTTGGATATTTGCTCTGCCTTTTGAACTTCTCCATATGAAAATACATAGGCGGGGGATATGTTGTCAATCCAGTGAACCAGGGAAAACAGTCACTTGTGAAGCACATGCTTGCTATTGATTGGAAGTTCTGGAAGTTATATCTCAGCCCATCAGCAGCTAGATCCTTGACAATTCGTATGCTTGAGAGAGTTGCAGGTTTCCCTCTACTCGTTAATAATAGTTGCACACATCTTTCCTGGTAGGTTTTTTTCATCAATGTTTTAGTGCACTTAACATTTGCAGCCTTAAGGGAGCTGTTCAAAGCCAAACAAGGAAATTATTCTCCTGAATGCTTGTCTAGGGAGTGGCTAAGGGATACAAACTTGCCTCAAAATGAAAAAGAGGATAAGATTGGCACCCAAAGCCCCAAACAGATAATTAAGACTGAGGAGGATAATTTAATTGAGAATGAGGTGGAAAAACCACCATCTGGGTGTGTAAATCTAATGGGCCTGAATGAAGCACCTGATGAGTTCTTTGATGTTCCAGAAGCATCTGAATTCACAGAATATGATCGGTTGGAGAGCGAGTGGTCTACTGAAACAAGTTCAGAACTGCTTCCCCCGGTACTCACTCCAGTCCCTAAGATTAAATTCTTGCTTTTGCAAGTAACTTTTATGAATTATCTGGAATTTGGTTCAGTGCTTTATCTTCCTATCTTACTTGAAAGTTGTCTTCTATTTCTTCATTCTAAGCTCATTTGTTTTCTTGTTATTAAAACACGAATCGAGAGAGGAAGAGAGGCCATTGAAGTAATGGCTATTCTCTCCCTTTTGTAATCTACAACTATAGCTCAATGGTTTTGGCCTGTGTTTTAATGCTTTACCTCCATATGAACTTCAGTAACTTGACCAGATGCTGACTATTCATATATCTTGAAAAATACCAAAATTTGGAAGCTGAATTTGATATGGTTTTGAGTAGCATAAACTGTATAGGAGCCTGTTTTTGCTGCATTTTCCATGTAACTGTCAATGGAATTGGATGACCTTAAGCGTCTACAAATCACACCCTTCTTAAAAAATACATACTGAACTTATACAAGCTAGACTCTGGAAATTCTACTATAGTTGGCAAGAAACTTGGTTGGTCAATATAGCAATGCAGTTGTGAGATAGGATTTTTCTCTCAATATTGACTTTAGCCAAGCCCATGTGTTTCAAGCTGATCAGAGTAAGAAGGACTTTCACTCCCTCCTATGTCATCCTTGATCAGTATTACAAAATCATTCAATGAAATTTATTTCACATTGTGCTCAAAACCAATTTGTGTCTTCAACTGCCAAATGTGACTTTGCAAAGGAACTTTATATCATACTTATTGACTTATACAATCCATGAACGGTTTTTTTTTTTTTTCCACAATGATGCATGCAGAATGTACAACCATCAAAATTAACATCAGCAGCTGGTTTAGTGAGAAAGTTGCATGATCTTGCAGGTGAGTTCAATTATGCTAGCCAAAGTTCTTGAGATAATTGGTTGATCAAATGCATCTTAGCTGTTTCTAAATTATTATATTCTGATTATCAAGTGTTCAACCTTATTCATACTGCAGTTCAAAAGAAGGGTTACTTGGACTTACAAGAGGTGGCTAGGGAAGACAGCATACTCTACCCCTATGGAAACTCTCTCCAAAAGGACCCAACCTGTACTTTACCTTGCAGTTGGTCTGCTGGTGATCCTTCCTCGTTTTTGATACGTGGTAAAAATTACCTAAAAGACAACCAAAAGGTATTCATTCACTTCTGTTTTGTTTTCAAAATGTAGACTGGTTATTTGGAATTTCCACAACCTTTCTAATTGATGTTCTTTCACTATAACCTTATAATTATTCAATTGTATAGACACAATGAGACACATACATGTAGGCATACATCTATCTGTGCATATGGCATGCTCAAATGCATAGATACATACATACATAAATGTTTGTGTGTACCTATGTAAATAATTACATATCCATACATGCCAAAAACTCTATGCTGTACCAGTCTTTTAGTATTAAAGAAAGTCCTTGCTGATTGGGATTTGGCCCATTGGTAGGAACTGTGATGTTAACGAGTAAATTTACATTCTAACGTGACGAAAAGTTCAAAGACCTTTAAAAAATTCATGCGTAACTTGATAAATTTTGTGAACAAAGGAATGTCTAATTGATATGTTTAACTGTTAAATGCATGCATGATGAACTTTTATCTCTGGAAAGATGTCAGCATTAAGTCCTACGTTGTTTTCATTAATGCAGATTATTTTGTTGATGAGCAACAGATTTATCTTTTGATTTTGTAGTCGATATATATATTTTAGCTTGCACACACACCATATCTGATAGTAAATGTTGATGCTAGAAACAAATAGTTTGCCAGAAGTTAAACGTTTTTGGTATAAGATGGGGTGAAACGAGATTAGTTATAATTTGGCCCAAATTGAAGTTACAATATGGAGACTCTGCCACACAAACTGACGAAAGACAGCTTTTGAAGCAAGATTATTTCTGGAAATCATATTCTAGGAACCAACGTCAATGTTAGGGACTAAAGTTGAGTTGAGTTCACGTCAAACAGCTTCTTAATCCATAAAACTTGATCTTTCCAACCCCCAAAGTTGGACTTGAGAAACAAGAATTTATCCTTAATGCCGAGATATTGGTTTTAGGACTCCTTTAATTACACCCAATGACTTTTCTGAAGATATGGTTTCTTGCTTTTCAAATCTTCAATTTTTTTTGTCTTTTACCTTCAATATATGTGCTAAATTTCTATTCTTTGTTGCAGATTAAGGCAACTGGAACCTTGATGCAAATGGTAGGGGCAGACTGGCTAATATCTGACAAACGTGAAGATGATCTGGGCAGCCGACTCGGTGGTATCGTTCAGGTTTGAACTGTAATTACGTGCATTATGTGCCAATTTCTAACAGCCAAGTCCATGTTATATGTTAAACATCTGTGGAAAACAGAGACAAACTGTTGGAAACAAATCGGCTATAGAAAATTAACTTTCTTGATATATTCATGCAGAAATATGCAGCACGCGGTGGACCAGAATTTTTCTTTATTGTCAATATGCAGGTTTGTTTGCATGTTTCATATTTTCAATTACTTTCATTGTTTTCATCAACAATCATATTATGATATATACTCCCCCACTATTGTGAATCAGATTCCGGGATCGCCAATGAATACCTTAGCAATGTACTACATGATAAAAACTCCCTTGGAAGATCACCCCCTGCTATACAACTTTGTGAATGGAGATGATGCCTATAGGAACTCAAGATTTAAGCTAATACCTTACATTTCTAAGGTAACAAGCACTTTAATGCATTGCATTGCATAAAAGCTGTACTTGAGTAGTTTCAGCCTTTCTGGTTTCCTCCTTAGCATGCTGTTTACTCTATGTTTTGCCCAATAATTTGCCTCTTCAGGGATCATGGATAGTTAAGCAAAGTGTTGGAAAGAAAGCGTGCTTACTGGGTCAAGCTCTTGAAGCTCATTATTTTCGTGGGAAAAATTACTTGGAGGTAGATTTCCAAATACTCAACGCTAAAGACAATATGACTTGTGAATGTCGATTGTTTTATTGCTTTTACCTGCTGATATATATTGCAAATGCTTTTACTTTCTGTAAGAAACTGATGCTGATATGCATTGCAAATGTTGATTTGCTTTTATCAAATTTTTAAAACTTGTCTTTTTTTATAAAATCAATTCTTCAGAACTCAGGAAAGTTACTAGGTAACTTGTTAAGCATTACCACTGCCATGGTATTTGGGTTTCTTTAATTCTTTGATTTGTTGTTTTGCTACTGTATGTTAACAGGTTGAAATTGATGTTGCATCTTCAACGGTGGCACGGGGTGTAGCTAATCTTGTTCTTGGATATCTTAACAATTTGGTCGTAGAAATGGCATTTGTGATACAGGTAAGACTTCTTCCTACATGTATAGGTTCATCTGAATGAAATTTTCTCTTAAGTTTCGAAACCATGGACTTTCCTTGAGTTACAAGCAAAGAAAGAAAAATGACTTGATTAGCTGGTATCCTGTACCTGATGGCTTTGATTATGATCCAAACTACCATTTCAGGGAAATACACAGGAGGAGCTTCCTGAAACCCTTCTCGGAACATGCCGGCTTAATCATCTTGATCAATCGAAAGCACTCCTAGCATTGCCATGATCTAGAGAGAAAAAAAAAAAAAAAACACACACACACACACACATACACAAATGTTCATGTTTCTTTGTGAGGGAGAGATTGAGTCAAAATACCAAATCATGTGTAGGTTTTTCAATTTTTCCCTACCATTCAATCAAAGTAGAAAGTGAAAATATGAGTCCATTGTCTTTGATTCTTTGGTGGGGTAATATAATCTGTAAAGTGGTTATTCCATAACCCATTGGCTCTTTTCTCAAATTTCTTCTTTGTAATGGGTAACATCTGAAAAATCTATAAGATGAGTGACAATAACTATCATATCAAAATTCAACAGAAATAATAGTTCAACTTTCCTACTATCCAATTCAATTTTGTCTGTCATGCCTTGTCCTAAATTGATCCCAGTTCAGTACTCCATCAATAGGAGTATTGTCTAACTTGTCAAAGCCTGACTATTCACAAATGGCATGAAAGTAATAAATAATGATTTGTAATTTTTTTAGCAGCTGGATAATGAAGCTGTCCAATATTTTTGCATTTCTCTTTTCTAAATAAAATAGAAACACATACTTAAAATGACAATTATTATTCTATACATGAGCAAGAGAATTTTTTTAACTTCATAAGAGAGATTAAATAGTTGACGCTATAATTGTTAAATATATATATGTATCACTTATAGAAATTTTATTTAAAAATTCATTATCATGTAGTGCCATAAAAAATGTTTTAAAATTAATTATAAATAATATATACATGTAAAATAAACAAAAAAATAAAAAAATATAGTAATAAAATTAAGTAATTATGTGTCATAAATAGAAAGTATAGTTTTTCAAATTTTTGACATGCTGATTAATAGTATAGTTTGAAATAAAAATTTTCGTATAATTTCATTAAAAGTCTAAAATTTTATCTTATTTATGTTCATAAGATTTTTTGTCAAAACTATTAAAATTACATTTTTAAGTAATTGAGCCTAATCAAATTTTAATTAGACTTCTTCCAATTCATCAAATGTATCAAAGTATATCATATGTATGGTACGATATATATCAATTTACTTGCATACTGATAAATACATCATCAATTCATAATAAAATTAATTTTATAGTGAATCAAGTTATAGAGTATCCTATAATTTTAACGACTATGATTGACATATGTTCATTTAATAATAATTAATTTACTAATTTTTATAAATATATCTTCATGAGGCACATGCTAAATCAATCTTTAATCTCATTTATAGAGCTCACAATTTCACCATTGGTATACAAAATAATTTTCAAAATGGTAGCTATGTTATCCTTATAGTACCATTATATATTTTTTTTCTTTCTATATCACACAGTCATTTTCTCACAATTTCCATGGAAAAAAGCTCAAAAGTCTTTTTCTTGCGAAACTGCTATCCTTTTCTCGTCATTTCTCTTGTTAGGTTTAGCAAGGCAACTGCAACTCTGCAAGGTTTTTTTCACATTCATTGTACCATTTGTACTCTTAAGTACAAGTCGCTGCAAACCATGTAACAAACATCAAATCACTTATGAAACATTATGGGCACATTTGCAATTTTGATGGAAACTTGACAAAATATTAATATAATATTTAACTTCCAACTGTTTCTTATTTTGTTTTATTTTTCTTTGTTTGATTGTTTGTTTTGATAGAAAATTTAATTACCATGATTTAGAGTTTTAATTTAGTTGATTTATATAATTTATTTTAAAAAATAATATCCAAAAAATTTAATTAGAACTTAAATTTCATTAGCCACAATTTTTTTTTATTTTAAGTTGCAATATTTTTTATATAGAAAAATTTAAATGATCTTACTAAAATCAAATAGAATTTATTTCTTTTTTAATTTATAAAATTAAAAATATTTTTCAATTTTTTTCACATGTTTCCCGTATGCATGGAATGGAAGGTTTCATTCTTTTCAGAAAATAAAAACACATTAAAAAGATAAATTTAATTCGATTTGGTAACAGATATAACAAAAATATCTTGGCATATACTAAGTCACATTGATCATTCAAAGAAATTTTTTTTCTCATTGAATATTTGGTGGGTGTAAATTAAATGTGTATTTTGGTTTTTGAAAAAAAAAAAATTCATGTTTGGTTTTGAAATGATGAAAAACATAAATGATCAATGTCAATTCTTTTTAAGAATTTGGCCTGCCAATTAATTTTGTTAACACATGATGAAGTATTGAACAATTTTTTTTTTTTTCTTTCCTGTTTCCATGAATGTCATGGAAAGCAAACTATCATAAATTTTTTTTTTCAATCCAAAGATAATTAAATTAAATTCTATTTGTCAAATATCTTGCCATCTTAAAATTAAATTCTCAAGCAACAATAACGAGTTGGCAATATTTTTCTTTATTTTTCAAGTGTATTTCCTCAAAATTTTAACTCCTTTTTTCCCAGTTCTCAATTTTTTAGCTAAAAAATCTTTAAAATAACAATTTAAAAGTAATGAATAATGATTATTAAATATATTATAGTGAATCAGACATCTGGCCTAAGTTGGGAAGGACAGTTTATAAGAAGGAATCACTATTAATTTAAAAAATTTTCATATATGTTTTTGCTTATTAAGCCATGAATTTTTTAAGTCTTTTTGGTATTTTAAGGTGTTAAAGATTGAATTCTTTTAACAATGAAATTAATAATTTAATATTTTATTAATGGATTAACATGATTATTGATTATTTGTACAAATTTTTAAAAAATTTTAATAAATAATTATGATTATATATGCTAGTCAAGAAAATTTAATTAAAAATGTCGAATTGACTAAGGTCCATTTCAAAAGTCATGCTTAACAACTTAATCTAATTTATCTAAAAAGCTCGAATACTTAAAATATATTAAAATATTAAAATACTAATTTTTAATATTAAAAAATTAAAATTAAAATTAAATAAAAAATAAAATTTTATTAATAAAATATCATCTCAAATCGGGTCAAGCCTAAACTTAAAAACCATTGTCCTTGGCTCGATTCGTGGACAAGTCTAAATTTGATCCAAACAGATGAACTGTTGGCTTGGTTGCTTGCATTTGAGTTTTGTTTTTGTAATTAAAAAAAAAAAACATATCATCTAGAATTACTGGAATATAATTAATTTATTATAATTTAATATTTTGTCAGGTATATAAAAAATTATATAAAATCCTCATTTTTAAGTGGAGGATCCCTGTATAATTTTTAATTGTAATTAATTATAATATTATATTAAAGAAAATTATAAGTAAAATACTAAAAAGAAAAGCATTAAATTGAGTACATATTTTTTTATCTATCAATGCCATACAAAAAAATGCATTAATTATTAAACTGAATATCCAATAAAATTTAAATTAATGTAATATAATTTCTCAAAAAATAATTATGTAATATATTAAAAATATCGATTTAGAAAAAAACCAATAATAATTATTTTTTCTTTACTTCCTAAAATTTTCAAAATTAATACTGAAAAGAAACCCACTATTAATTTCTACACATATCTTAGTTTTTTCCTTTTTTCCGATCATATCTTAATTCTATACATGCAAATTACAAAGAGAATAATTATTTTCTAAAATAGTATTTAAAGAATTTTAACTAATTTTGTAGGCACCCATTAACCGGACTCAATTTTATATTAGACGGTTGCCAAATTTTATGAAAATTAAAACCCACCTCGATTTAAAAAAAAAAAGAAAATAATTATAGTAGCATAGATGTGTTACAGCCAAATTTTAACTGTTAGGTGTGCCTAACATAAATTAGCATGGAAAGAGAAACCCATTTCTTTTTTTTTTTTTTTTTGTCTTTCTTTTGTATATTGTAGAAGTGGGAGCATACGAAATTAGTGCCCAATCAGCTATGAATGTTTGGCCATTTAATTTGGGTAGGAAACAGCCAAAAGAATAATAAAGAATAAAGCCATAAATGTGAGGGGAAGAAAGCTTCAACTTCATCTTAAAGATACACTGTTTCCTACCTCTGAAGTTGAGGTCTTAAATAAGTGAGGGAATGGGATGCCACTCTTCAAAACTGCACCTTTTTTTTTTAAAAAAAAAATTTTTTTGTTAGATTGATACACACTAACCCCTTGAAATGTCGAAATCCAAAGGGAAATTTTAAATACATCCACATTTTTGTTTTATATACCTTTTTTTTTTAATTTTTTATAAGAGAAATTATTAAAATATCTATCTCATAAATTTAATAATTTTCAAAAATTTATTTTTGAAAAATTATAACATATTTCAAAAATATTTTCAAGAAGTCATTTTTTAGAAATTATAACATTTTTTGAAAATATATTTTTGAGAATGTCCAAATTGAAATTTATGACAAATTATAAAAAAAAAAATTTTTGTTAAATAAGTGTAACAAAAAAAGCTATTATTAAAAAATTATAAATTTAAAAATAAAAAAATTACTTTTACTATTTTTATCTTAGAGAAAGAATAATACATTATGAAACCCTAATTAAATTAAAAATAAAATAGTAAATATAATTTTTTATAAATTTAAAATTTATTATTTTTTAATAAATATTTTTTATCAATTATTAAAATTTTATAATAATTTTAATTAAATTGAATTTATTAGAGAAATCTCTCCATCTGCTTATCATAATGAATTTCTCCAATTAACATATTAAATTTTGATAAAATTACATAATATTCAATAATATTTTTATACTACCTATTTATTCATAAGCATGGAACACTAATTAAGAAAATTTTCAATTTCAAGTTAGTTCTAATTCTTCCAACACCCTTCCTACCAATTCTTAAATTCATATGAAGTCAAAGACATGACAATGGTGATTTTGTAGCATTTTAACAAAATTATATAGTATTCAATAACATTACTTATACAACTTTAAAAAGTTTTAGCTCTTATATGTTAATCAAATCTGATAATTTTTTTTATTATTTTTTGTAATATTAAGAGATAAAATATTTAATTAGAATCTCATAAGATTTTATTTTTCTCTAAATTTAAAATAGTAAAAGTATTTTTATTAATTTTAAAATTTGTAAGTTTTTTAATAATAATTTTATTACACTAATAATTTTAATAAAATTTCCTTTTTTGTAAATTTTTTTATAAATTTTCATTTTTTCACTTTAAGAAATAAATTTCTAGAAGTGCTATAAATTTTCCAAAATAATAGAAATCAGAAATTATAAAAAATATTTAAATAATTTTATTTATAAAAATTTTTAAATATATATATTTTAAAAAATATGGGATATATTTAGAACTCCCCAACTCCAAAACCAATATGCAAATATTGCCCTCCCAAAAATTCACCTCATGGGTAAATTTATCATTTCATATACCGAAAATTCAATTCCTGAAGTCGTCCCCAAGCCTTGTCATTTGATTGAGGCACCCACGTAGCACGTGGATACTATCAAATATGTTCTTTTATTTTTTATGTTGTAATTTTCAACCTTATGTTTGAAAAAAAAAAAAAAGAAATTTTGTTTTTTCAGTCATGTTAATATAATATTTTTTTTACTAAAACTTTAACATGTAAGCATCGCTTTCAATTGTCCGTTTTCCCGGCGAATGTAACGGTGGTCAGCCTTTTTTATATGATTTTCCACGTCACCATCACGAAAACAATAGTATCATACACATAAAACATCTACGTCCACGTGGCACCATCACATGTTGCTGCTTATTCCTCTATTCATGACAGCATGTGACGAGATCTAAACATTATTGATAATTTTGGAAGTTTAAATTTTTACTTAAATATACACTTTTTTTTTTTTTTTTTGAAAAGCAGGTAACTAATACACATCACTTTTAATTTATATTTAAATTGATTTTTTTATTTTAAAAAAATTAATTTTCAACCATATCATTAGACTACATTAGGAATTATAACGAGTCATATATCAATTTTTTTAAATATTTGGATCTGAATCATATAAATTTTTTTATATAATTAAATTTGAGTATCATTACTTGAACTTTAATATGATTAGATAAAGTTACTCATTAAATATTTTATTGTTTTTATTTTTTGATAAATAATTTATGAGTATATTTTATTACACATAATAATTAAAATTTTAAGTAAACGGTAAATTTTTGTAACAAATTATTACATTTGTAAGATTGGTTCACTTCGTAATATTTTTAGGAGGTGTTTAGTTCAAAAAAAAAAGTTAAATTATTAATGAAAATTTTGTTTTTTGTAATTTAATTTTTTAATTTAGTTCACAAAATATAATTCCTAATATATTTTAAGATTTTTAGCAATATCCAAAAAGGATGCTGATAGCCCGAATCAAAAACCCATCTCTGTTTGAGATTTTTTAAAATTTTTGAAGGAAAGTAAATTTTGTCCCACTTTTAACTTCAATAATAATTTATTATAGTTTATTTTACCTTTGAAAATCAAGATAATTACGAAATAAATTATACCTATTTTGACATGGAAGGCTACATTCCTAACCATATGATTAGGCAAAGTTGCAATTCTAACCACACGATTGGATATTTGGCAACAATTGGGCATGTACTAGATTAGTTATAATAAAATTAATGTTTTTTCAAAAATGTAATAAATTTTTTCAAATTTAGGACTTTGAATTTTTTTATTTTTAGAAGTATTATGTTTTTTTACATATGAAACATACTTAATTGTTTAAAATAATAACAAAATAAATTTGATAGTTCAATATCAACATTATTTTTTAGTATGGAAACGTAATAATAATTAAAATCTTTATGATAAAATATTTATGATATTTTTAATTATATTTGTTGTCAGAAACGTAGTATTTGATAAAAATAAATTTTTCTTCTATATCAGTAACTATGTTTCTTGATATTGAAATATAATCATTGATAAAATGTAATAATTGATTACCTGAAAATATAGTAACTTGCAATAATCACATTTTTTAGTTTTGGAAGCATTAAATTTTCAACATATGAAATATAATTAATCTTTTAAAATAATAATAAAATAAAATTTAATAGTTTCAATATAAATGACATTTGTAGTATGCAAACATAGTAATAGATAAAACATAATATTTTTTATATAAAAACATAATTATTGTTGGTTTTATCAATATAATAGAATATTTATATCTTTCTATTAATTAGTTTTAAACCCATGCAATACACTGGGTATATTCATAGATTAACAAATTTATATATAAGTTTTTTTTCTAAAATATAATATAAGTTTTGAGTTTATGAATAACTCAAAATTTATATCTACATGGAACATTTCATCTACAATTCATTTTACTATAATTTTACAATTGTACAGTCACAATTCAAAATTATGTAGAGATCCACAACTTATTAGTGTAAACTCCAAATAAAATTTTAATAGATTTCACACAATTCTAAATTGTGATTAGTTAATTACAGTACAATAATTATAGGTGAAATGTTGGTGATATGTTCCTTTCTTTTTTTTAATTGGATTATGTATGTTTCAATATAGTAAAATAAATAAATTATATATTCAATATAGTTATGCAATTATAGAAATTTGAAAACTCAAATTATAATTTATTAAATCTAAGTAGTCCTTAATCAAAAGTCAATCATGTCCTTGATTTTAAGGAATTGAAAATTTCTTCCTAAAAAAATCAGTCTCCGATACAAATTTTTTTTATTAGAGATTCTTCCGTAAGTAGTTATTAGGGTAAAGATTTAAAAAATAATACAGAATGAAGCAAATCTAGCTGGTATAAGAAAATACAAAACAACTAAATTAATTAAATTAATTTATTTTTATTTACCTTAAATTAATCTTAATTAAATTCATAAAAAATAATACAAAATAATTAAATTAATTAAATGTATTTATTTATTTTTATTTATCTTAAACCACACTCAACCAAATTCATATAAAAAGTAATAAAACTTTAAATATTATTAATACATGGTATATAATATTATTTCCCCTTCATTCAATAATATTATAATTTTAGGTTTGAATTTAGCAAGAAATTTTAATTGTTAGACGAAATCAATTTATAAATGACAAATAAATGCTAAAATTTTAATTATTGGACCAAATCAATTTATAAGTGACAAATTAATGACAAAAAGAATATTATCACACATCAAAAAGAAATAATGCTTTCTAACTATGAATGTATAAAAAAATAAAAAGTAATGTGTTTACAATTAAAAAAGAAGAAATAATATTGATTTCTAGAAAAATGAAAGAAATAATATTGATAGAATAACATATTTATAAAAGAAAAAGATTTAATAGAATTTATTTTCAAGACAGTCTTGATGCCTTTGAAGCTCTACCACAACCATTTTTATAACGAAAGTTTTTATTTTTCATGAATTTGTATTATTTTCTTTTTTCAATACCTTTTGTTAACTTTAGAGGTATTTGTCCAAAAAAATTAAAAACTAATTAATTCATTAATTATTTACATCTTTGCCCTCAAATAATAATGTTTTCCCTCTCACTTATTATTGCATATGTGATCGATAGATGCGATCCATAGAGGAGTAAAAGGTATAAAAAAAGTAAAGGAGTGGTTACTTTTTGGAAACTTGATATGGTTCTGACTATATATATATATGGTCATTTTAGCAACGATTCTTCACTGGCTGGGCTTCATTAATGGTTAGAATGGTATCAATCTCCATTTTAAATATAAAACAATGTGGGAATTCTACTTGTAATTGAGGTGGTATTGGATACTAACACATACCTAACATCTCTATGTAAAAATTAAAAACTAATTTATTAAAAAAGTAAAAATTAAATATAAAAACAAAATAAAAGTATTGACAGATTTTCAAACTAATACTCTAACAAACAAAAGTTATTCCTATTTATGATGAAATTAGATCTTAAAAATTAAGAATTTAATTTAATTGAGAGTGATTTAAGATAAATAATAATAAGAGAATAAATTTAATTACAAATTGATTTAAACTTATTTAAATAAGGTAAGTAACAAATACTATTTAGGGTTTCTTTTAAATATATGACATGGTAATCTTTATAAAATCAAATTTATATGATTCACATTAATTTTTGGGTGGTAATATATATAATATTTACTCCTTTAGGTTTTGAATTTTGAAAATTAAAATTATATTATCATATATTTTCCATTAATGTTGCCAAAAATAAAGGATATTTAAGCTTAGAATTAGATCATGAAAATAATACAAATTTAAATAAAATATCTTTTATGGTGAAATAATAATAATATTATTCCAAAAAATTGGCTAGCCAATTTTATAAAAAAATTTAATTGAGTTTGTTACTTATTAAGTATTTTAAAACTAACGATTAATTCACATTAATTAATAGATACATGGCAAAGTTAAGTAATCCATGTGTCAAAAAAACAAACTTTCCACATTGGATTTTTTCTTTCTTTGTCAAAGGCTTTAGTTTTTGTATATTTATATAAGAGAATTACATTCTTCTTATGGAAACTTAGTCATTTATAAATCATAATAATTGATTACATTTTTTAGTTTTAAATGTCAATTGAGATAGATATTGTAGACACTGGTTTTATCCAGGTCTACTAATTTTAAATTTTGTTAATAATAATTTTTTTATAATAATAATATTGGTATAATTAAAACTAAATAATTAAAACAAAACAAAAACAAAAAGAAGAGAAACATAAAATGGCATAAAGCTAGGTGACTGATGCCTGGCCCTTGCCACCTTGCAGCCTCCACTAGCCACCCACGCTCCTACCCAACCAGTCCCCTGTCCAGCCACCAGACCAGAAAGCTACCCTACAGCCACCTTGCCACTCCTACAACCACCACCTGCTCCTCTTTGAAGCTCCTTAAAAATCCCCCAGCTTCTTCCTTTTAGGATCTCCTATTGGACACACGAATAACTTACCCTTCATCATTGCCCAGCCCCCCTTTCAACAAGTTCAGTCCCCATACTAGCACCCCAATCTGAGCCTTAACCCTCACCAAACCCATACCTAAACAGAAACACAAAAACAAAAACAAAAAACAAAGACAAACAGTCATCCCCGTAAGGAGTAGGGATGGCAACGAGTCGGGTCGGGGTGGATTTTTTCTTGCCTCGAACCCGACCCAACTTTAAACATGCAAAACCCGAACCCAACTCGACCCAATAATTTTTTATTATTTTTACACCCAAACCGGACCCAACCCAACCCAACCTGAAATTAATAAAATATTATTTTTAATATAAATATAAAATTAAAAATATATATATATATAAATATATATAAATAATTATAAAATTAAATAAATAATTAAAAAAAATTTATATATATAGGGTCGGGTAAGGTCGGGTTTGCCTAAAATTCGACCCCAACCTGACCTTGATTTTTTTTATGCCACCGGACCCGATACCTGATTTAAAAAAAAAAATCAATTTTAAAAGGTCGGGTCAGGTCAAAACCCGACGGTTTCGAGTTTTTCTGTCTTCTCTAGTAAGGAGGAACCTCAGCACCAAAAAGCCCTGTAAACAAGTAAAGAAATCATCAGTTTCTTTAAAAAAAAAAAAGAAGAAAGAGAAAAGAAATCGAAAGCTTTAAGCTCCGATCTACGTCGATCGGGGCTGTTTCTGGCAAAACGGAGTTGGATCTGGAAATAAGACATAGAGGTGAACGATTGGGAGTCTTTTTGGTGTTTTTCGTTGACCGACGACAACCACCAATGGTGGTCAACACATGGTTGGTGCGACGGTAAGAGTGCCGACAGTCAGAAGCCGGCGGAGTCCACAGAGCTCTCTTGGTGCTCTGAAAAAAAAAAATTTTGGCTGAAAGGATGAAATGACACAAAAAAAAATTTGACCTTTATATAAAAGCCAAAGCAGCAAAACGACGTCATTTTGCTTAAGGAGAAAATCCGAGCGTATACTTGGATCCGACCCGAGATTCGTGCAACCCGACCTACGACCCATTTTTACCTCAACTCAAAATCGGTCCATTTGAATCGGTATCGAACCGTCAGTAAATCGATCGAATCGATCTAAACCACTAGATCACCCGAACCGTAGATTGAACCGTCAAACTGGTCTAGACTAGCTTTGACCGGATCGTTGATCGATCCAGTTCAGGTAAAAAAAATAATTTTTTTTGGTTTTTTATATATTATTTTTTTTGTTATTTTAAGTATTTTTAATATTTATGCATGGTGAATTTTTAAATTTGTTATGATAAATTTTTAATTATTTGTAATAATAATAAAATTGAAAACAAGTAATAACTAAAAAAATATTAAAAATGCTTAAAAAGAATAATAATAATTATTTTTATTATTTTTCCTACTTAGATGTTGGAAGGAATAAAAACATATTCCTAAAAATAATTTCGCCTAGATGTTGGGGAATTATTATTAATAAATTTTCATAAAAAAGAAATATATGAGAAATTTTTTATTAATTTTCAAAAATCACTAAAAATCGAACTTGCTCCGAAAATCCGCTTAAATATTAGAAATTTTTAGAGATGTTCGTATTTTCTTAAAAACGAAACCTTAAACACTAAATCTTAAATTTCAAAATCTTAGAATTCTAAAACCCCTAAAATCCAAAATCCCTTAAATCTAAACCCCCTAAAATCCAAAATCCTTTAAATCCTAAACCCTAAAATTCAAAACTTTAAAATTCAAATTTCTATAAATCCCAAATTCGGTATGCATTCCTGAAACATTACCAAAAATCATTCAAACTTTAAAACCTCGACCTAAACTTACTCGAAACTATCCCAAAACTTCAAAGACACATGTGAAAATCTCGAGTGGAGTAACTTGTTCCCGAATGCCGCCTAGACGATAGGGTATTTAGGAAATGTTATTCCATTAAGTTTTTCATACGAGTCTTTAATTCATTTCAACAATAAGGTTAATAACCAATTATTAATAAAATTTTATTAATAAAATTAGATCTTAAATATGAATAGTCCCACCTAAGCTGTGCGTAGATGTTGGAGAGTCGGGGTGGTCTCGTTATACTTAAGAACCCAACTTGTAAATTAATTAAAACAAAACAAAAACAAAAAGAAGAGACACAAAAAATGGCATAAAGCAGGGTGACTGATGCCTGGCCCCCCTTTTAACAAGCTCAGTACCCATACTAGCACCCCAATCCGAGCCTTAACCTTCACTAAACCCATACCTAAACAGAAACACAAAAACAAAAACAAAAACAAAGACAAACAGTCCTCCCCATAGGGAGTAAGGATGGCAACGGGTCGGGTCGGGGTGGGTTTTTGCTCGCCTCGAACCCAACCTGACTTTAAATATGTAAAACCCGAACCCAACCCGACCTGAAATTAATAAAATATTATTTTTAATATAAATATAAAATTAAAAAATATATATATAAATAATTATAAAATTAAATAAATAATTAAAAACAAGTTATATATATCGGGTCGGGTAGGATCGGGTTTGCCTAAAATCCAACCCCAACTCGACCCTAATTTTTTTTTATGTCACCCGACCCGATACCCGATTTAAAAAAAAAATCAACCATAAAAGGTCGGGTCGGGTCGAAACCCGACGATTTCGAGTTTTTTTGCCTTCTCTAGTAGGGAGGAACCTCAACACTAGAAAACCCTGTAAACAAGTAAAGAAATCATCAATTTCTTTATAAAAAAAAAAAAGAAAGAGAAAGGAAATCGAAAGCTTTAAACTTCGATCTACGTCGATTGGGGCTATTTCTGATAAAACGGAGTTGGATCTGGAAAGAGGACATAGAGGTGAATGACTGGGAGTCTTTTTGGTGTTTTTCATTGACCAAAAACAACCACCGATGGTGGTCAACGCAATGGTTGGTGCGACGGTAATAGTGCCGACGGTCAGAAGCCGACGGAGTCCACAGAGCTCTCTTAGAGCTTTAAAAAAAAAATTTTTGGCTGAAAGGATGACATGAAACAAAAAAAAAATTGACTTTTATATAGAAGCCAAAGCAGCAAAACGATGTCATTTTGCTTAAGGAAAAAATCTGCGCGTATACTTGGATCTGACCCGGGATCCGCGTAACCCGACCCACGACCGACTTTTATCTCAGCTCAAAATCGGTTCATTTGAACCAATATCGAACCACCAGTAAATCGATCGAACTGATCTGAACTGCTGGATCACGTGAGCCGTAGATTGAACTATCAAACTGGTTTAGACCTGTTTTGACCGGTCCAGTTCAGGTTAAAAAAAATTTTTTTTGGTTTTTTATATATTATTATTTTTGTTATTTTAAGTATTTTTTATATTTATGCATGATGATTTTTTAAATTTGTTATGATAAATTTTTAATTATTTTTAATAATAATAAAATTGAAAACAAGTAATAACTAAAAAAAATATTAAAAATGCTTAAAAAAGAATAATAATAATAATTTTTATTATTTTTCCTGCTTAGATGTTGGAGGGAATAAAAACATATTCCTAAAAATAATTTCGCCTAGATGTTGAAAAATTATTATTAATAAATTTTCATAAAAAAGAAATATATAAGAAATTTTTTATTAATTTTTAAAAATCACTAAAAATCGAACTTGCTCCTAAAATCTACCTAGATATTGAGAATTTTTAGAGATGTTCGTATTTTCTTAAAAACGAAACCTTAAACACTAAATCTTAAATTTCAAAATCCTAGAATTCTAAAACCCCTAAAATCCAAAATCCCTTAAATCCTAAAGCCTAAAATTCAAAATCTTAAAATTCAAATTTCTTTAAACCTTAAATTCGGTATGCATTCCCGAATCATTACCAAAAAATCATTCAAACTTTAAAACCTCGACCTAAACTTACTCAAAACTATCCCGAAACTTTAAAGACACATGTAAAAATCTCGAGTGGAGTAACTTGTTTCCGAATGCCACCTAGACAATGGGATATTTAAGAAATGCTATTCCATTAAGTTTTTCATACGAGTCCTTAATTCATTTCAACAATAAGGTTAATAACCAATTATTAATAAAATTTTATTAATAAAATTGGATCTTAAATATGAATAGTCGCACCTAAGCTGTGCCTAGATGTTGGAGAGTCTGGGTGGTCTCGTTATACTTAAGAACCCAACTTGTAAATTGTATTTCATTTCTCATGGCATTCATTAGCATACATACGTTAGTGTGTTATCATCGATAATTGTCTGTATTATTCTCTCTTTAATTTATTATTTGATGATAAAATATTTTATAAAAAAAAGAATAATACTTTAAAAAATTTTGTGATATTATAAAATAAAATAAAAATAACATTCCGAAAGAAATAATTCTTGGTACTCTGCCTAGATGTTGGAGAGTCACCAATAATTTTTTATAAATAGTATTATTTCATTTTAAGGATTGTTGTGTTAAATTTTAAGCGAAAAGAGTTATTTTAAATTCTGCCTAGATGTTGAAGAATTTTAAGATAATTCTTTAACTTAAAGATTTTCTCAATATTTCTAAATAAAAATTTTAGCAAAAATATTTTTTAAAACGAAGGGAATTAGTATTAAATTTTAAGTCAAAACCATTTTTATCCAACATCGAAAATAGCGCATAATTAAATGGTACCAATTTATGGGCGTTGTGGGGATGCTAATCATTTTCCACACGTAACCGACTCTCAGATCCAATCTGATTTTTTCGTAGACCAAAATTTATTTTTTTGATAAACTTTAAACCCGTTTTTATAGTTTTATTAAAAAGATAAACTTTTGGGTGGTCAATCACAACCTAACAAAGATTGGTGACGACTTTCTTTTATTTTTCTCGATTTTAAAATACTTTACGTCTGGCGGTCCCAAAACCGTTACGACAGATATATATTTTTCAAAATTTATTATGTTAATTGATCTCTATAAACGAATATGGAATGCAAATAAGAGAAATATAATTTGAATACCCTACTATTTGAAATAAGAGAAATGTACTTCGAATGAAGAGAAATATTCTTCAAAATCCATGATATCAATTTATCTTTACAAACAAATATGAAATGAAAATAACAAAAATATACTTAGAATACCCTATTATTTGATTTGTTTCATAAAATACGCAACAATGAAAAATGATCTATTACCTAAAACAAGAACAATGTTGGTAGTGGCAACGATAGTGACGACTATTCAACAACGTAAGGTTCGTTTAGATATAAAGAACAACGTTGAGTGATGCATTGATACAGACATGAAAGATTCGTCTACAAATTTGAGAAAAAGCATATAAAGAATATCAAACACTACGTTTATAATAGCAAAAACGTTGTACTTATTAAATAATTTTTTTTTTATGATTTGTTAAACATTGCTTTAATAATGGTAGAAACGATGTGTTTGTTTAATATAATTTGTCCAATACTATATCTATAAAACCAAAATGTTGTGCTTGTTAAATAAAATATTTTTATTATTTGTTAAACACTGCGTTTATAATAATAGAAAACGTCATATTTATTCAAAACTACATTGATTAAACCAAAACGATGCATTTGTTTATTTGTCAAACACTGCTTTAGTAATACCATAAATGTCATATTTGTTCAAACCCTACATTTTCAAAACCAAAACATCTTTGTTTGTTTATAAATCAAAACATCATGCTTGTTACTTTGTCAAACACTACATTTATAATGATAGAAAGGTCGTGTTTGTTTTTTATTACGGCATTTATATAATAAAAAATGTCATATTTGTTAAATAAATTTTTTTATTTTTCAAAAACTGCATTTATAATGACCAAAACCTCATGTGTTCTTTTGTTATATTTTATATGTTTATTCATAATATACGATCTTATTTTTAACATAACAAAAAAAATGAAAACCTTTTTTATTTTGTTGTTTAATGGTTGTCACATGTTTATTTTAATGACATAATTATATGTTGTAATGTTTATCAGATATTATTCACATGTAATGAAAGATATTACAGTAAAAAACTTTTATTACGAAATTTGAGATTTCATGAACCAAACAAAAGATCTAATATTCCCATGACAAGAAAAATCATCTCTTAATAGAAAATCGATAGTTTCCCCAAGATCACTTTTTCTTTTAAAATCTCAAATTTTCGCGAATCAAACGCCCTCGTAAGAATAAGGGTAGCTTAAAAATTTAAATCGATTTGACATTGGATACTTTAAGGATGCTAGTTGAACCTTTTTTGAATCCAACACAAATAGTAAATTTATTATCGAAATATAATAATCATTCATTTATAATATATATATATATATATATCTAAATACAATTTAATCAGATTAAAGAGTATTAGTATCTAATTATTTACTTTCTATTGTCATTAAAGATGTCAATGGATAAAGTATAGAGTTACTAGAGGATTTTTTATCTTTATTTTTAAATTTTTATATTATATTTATCTCTATACCTATATTTAATAGGTATTTCAAATTTATTTCTATCAATACCTTATATTTAACGGATATAAATAATTCTTGTTCTTAAAATATTTTTTAAAAAATAAAAATAAATTTTATTTTTTATTTTTATCTTACATATTTATATAATTTTTTATAAATATATATTTTTAAATAAAAATATATTAATTCTAATTAGATATATATTTATTAAAAATATATAAATATTATTTATTAAATATATATACAAATATATAAAATATAAATATGAATATATTTACAAAACAAATATTATATTATTGATTTTCATATTCAATAAAAAAATTTAAAATTATACGAATTCTCATAAATGTTAATGGTCGAAAACCCGGGAGACAAACGGAAAACCGTTATGGATACGGCGTTTTCACGAGAGTCAATTATCTCCGCACCGACGCGTTAAAAAAGCCCACCTCATTCTCGATCATGAATTTCCGGGTTCATTGATGACTTTTTTACTTACCCGATTAAGCAACCGGGTGCTATCTTTATCACCTGCTACACCCAGTCACGCTGTCGGTGGAGGAAGTGTCGGCACCGACACGCCAGAATTATTGCCGGTAATTCGAGTTATTATTTTTTAGGCCACTAAAAATTTTTGGGAAAGGTCATTAGGTGTTTCTCGGTGTATGGTAATATGGTGGGCCCGTGTAGACTTTCAACAAATTCATTGGGGGAGGGTGCTTTCATTTCCGTCGGGTGAGAGGCACTTGATGATCATGCTTGCACGTGACTTGAAACCCGTTAGATTGCGACTTGTGATTGCAACCAACTGGACCCTATTAGTGTTTTTTTTTTCTTTTTTTAGTAAAAAGTTTGAATTTTTTTTTTAAACAAAAATTTTGAGATAGGTATTAATGTTTAGATTATTTACTTTTTTTTTTATTTTTAAAACAATTTTTTATTTTTTAACATTTTCTAAATATTACTTAATAATACTTATGTTTTATTACAAAAAAGAGTTTGTTCAAATTTTAATTCCCTAATTTTATCAATTTAATTTTGTCAAACACATTTATGCATTAGAATCAAGAATTCTAGGTTAGGATTTTTTTTAAGGAATTTTATAAGATCAAATTTGAACCATAAAAGCATTTATATTTTTATTTTTTTTTACATTCAATTATCTTACTCTATCACATGTATTTTTTAATTAGAAAATCGGATTTAAAATTTCTTTTAAACCTTTTTCTCATAAAGAAAAAGTAGAGATGTAACGAACAATTTAATGTAATTTAATTTCATATAATAGCAAATTAAGTTGGTCGACAAATAAAGTAAATTATCATAGCATCTAGAATTTGTGAATTTTTTTTTGTTAAAAGATGCAATATGAAGATGAAAGCAAGAGTTATAGTCACCGGAATTTGATTAAGTGCTTATTAAATATTAATTTAAAAAATAATTAATTAAATTAAAACTTTTAAAAAATACTTTATGGAAAAAGTGAGCAAAAACCCCTCTCACTATCAATCTCTTTCCGAAAAGTGCATCTATGCTTTATTCCAATTTTCACATTATCTTGTGAGAAAATAAGTTACACTTTTTCAAGCTTTTATTAATATTTTTTTCTTTATTATTGCAATTTATTTCTTCACTTTCTCATTGTAGCCAATGTTAGGAGAGCAATAACCAACAACAAAAAAGCAAATTCCACACTCACCCACATCCTATCTAAACCCTAGAAGCTTAGGGATCACTAGTCAAGGGACCAACATGTCTGAACTCTGCAATTCTTCCCCAAATCTAGAAAAAAATTAAAATAAAATAAAAAATAGTTGTCTATGAATAGTTTGACTACTGCAAAAAAAAAAAAAAAATTGGAGAAACAAGAACAAACTTTAATACCCTTTGCCTTGCCTAGAACCATCCGATCATGTAATTTTCAAAACTATTTTGTCTAGGGGTTATGTTTATTTCATTTTAGTTGTCCCTAATATTCATTCAGAAGTACTTTTCTTTCTCATTTTCCTTCTTTATTTTTCATATTTTAGCAAGTGAATCACACTAATATCATTTATCAATTGTAAATAAATATACAAAAATTATATAATTGAAAATAAAAATTGGTAGTCATGAAAACAAGGATTTTGTAGTGTATTATGGTAATTCTCTATATCTACCAAAGGGAATTAAAGTCATAAATTAAAGATTTTGTGGATAACTCAATTATCTATTCTAATCACTTTAATAACATATTTATAATTCTATATGCAAACTTTTGTTTAATAATTGTAAAAATGAAGTGATAAAAAAAATCTAAAAGTCGGTATGATTTTTTATTAAAAAATTCAAAATAAAAAATTATTAATATCAAATTTCAAATTTAATGAATCAATTTATTTGTGCAGAACAAATTTCATTATTTTTATCTTAATTTAATTTTAAAATAATACTATTATTGGAAGGGCATTTAAGTAGTTTCCATGACTCCCCATGCCTTAACATGGCCCAACTAAAGTCCAACAGATCACATTTTGTCCGCGTACCGCCGATGCTCACAGTGGCCCCACCGAAAACATGATGTGAGGAATACTAAAGATCCTAAAAAAGTAACAAAAACAATTCCTTGTGGGTACTTTCGTCTAGATAAAGTCAGCATGGATAACGTGGCACAGAACGATTAGTCCAGGTAGACAAAAGTATTCCTACGTTCGGATCCGAAGGCCAAGTTACGTGCCATCCGACCCCACCTCTCGTGCTTGCTACTTTTTTTTACTAGAAGCTTACTATTTTGAACTTAGCTGGAGTTGAGCAAGCTTTGATTCGCTGTTGTGGGCTCCACGACCAACACGGTGAATCTGCGTCTTGCCACGTTGGCAAAACAACGTGTGCAACCGACGGTTTTGAAAGTGCGAAATGGGTCCCACTACCAACATGGTCTTTCTTACTTCCTTGCACGCACGATGCACATGATCACACCACCAAAGTCCGGCTCCACTATTGCGCAAGAACGTCTCGTAACGGTAAATTTGATAATTTTATATTTATATTAATTTTATAAAAAAATTATATGTTAAAATTTATATTAATAAAAAAATATAAAATAAAATTTTTTAATTTATATATAATTATTAAAATTTTAAATCATATTATTTTTATATTTTTTTATTATATTTATATCTTATCATTATATCATATTTTATTATCAAGTTTACATCGAAGTCAACAAACATATTCACGGTTTTATCCATGCTATGTCAATTAATGAAAAAATTACTAATTAGTCATCATAAAAATATAGGAAGGTTAACGTGTCTTTTCCTTTATCAACTCCATGTGTATGTGACAACTAATTCCTAATTGAAAAAGATTTTTTTATTAAATTGACAATTAGTGAACAACTAAACGTTCTCATTACATTTAAAATTATTTATTTTAATAAAACGACCAAATTAGTGTTGTCTTATGACCATCAAATATTAGCAACAAGTGAGCATTAATTAGTATTAGATTTTAGAAGAAGAAATTATAGGTATTAAAATATAAATTTTAAATTTATTAAATATTATTTTTTAAAAAATAATTATATGAATCAATTAAATTAAATCTTAAATTATATTTATAAAAATATTTTATATTGTGATTTCACTCATAATTTGTAGAACTTAAAAGAGTGTAGATTTTTAAATTTGAATTAATTAAAATTATTTTAAAAAATGATGTGTCCAAAATGATCTAATCGGTGATCAAACTTGGACAGTTAATGAGTCAAAATTTAGTAGCCCATGTCTAGGGGGATTTGTTATTAGTTAAAGCTACAATGGAAAAGTATGTGATAGGCAATATCAAGGAATCAACTAATATAAACTAATACCAAGTTGATTGTAATTGAAATTTTGGAAATATTCAATAAATGAATCAATGCATGGGCACCCATTTTAGGGCACAAAGCCATGTGCTTTTCCCAAAGGTTTTAGACACATTGGCCATAGGTTTTTCCCCCTACCGACACATGAAAGATTATGGAGGAACTTTCCATTATTTGTGTACTAATGAATTGTTAGATCAAAAGCTTTGTACTTGGGCAAGATGGTGGTGTGGGTTTTTTTTAGTGCATAATATTATTATTTTTTAAATTTATATGTACGGCCATTAATCTTGCCCTACAAAAATGCAAAATCAAAGACCTCCATACAATACCCTTGTCCCCAAAAAGAACAAAAATTTAAAGTTTTTATAATTATATGTCAATATGTTGGGATTTTTTTGGTTCAATTTTCGGTGTTAGTATAATTTTAAAGAATAGTAGCAATAACATTATTAACAACAAAAATAATGTTCTCCTAAAAAACGAAAAACACATCGATCAAAATCAACAATAAAAAAAAAATGCAATAACGAAATCTTGGATTAGTGATAAGATTAGATTTTAGAATCTTTAGATTTTAGACTTAAATCTTATTATATATGAATTTGATTTAATTTTATGTTGAATTTGTTTAATTATATTTTAGTTTGTTAGTTAATTAATTTATTTGTTTATTCAATGATCATTATATATGAATGTAATTGCTTATGATTGAACTTAAACTCGTAATTTAAAAAAAAAATAATTAAAGAAAATTCTAATTGTTTTTTGATAGAGTGAGAGTACAGAGAAAATTGAGTTTTGTTTAAAAATGTACCATTTATTTTATTTTGCCAATTTTCTATGCATTTTGTACTTATAGTAAATGAATTATTTTATTTACATAATGTGTAAAAGAATTAAGATAGATATTGGTATAAATGCATGGTCCAACACATTTTGCTAAGTATTTGTTAAAAAATGATATACATAACACCTTCCCTCCTCTTGTCTTTAAAGGGAAGAAATGGTATGCTTATCATATTTTTATGAGAATGCTATGTTAACATTTAATTGTATTAAAATGTATGTCACATGACACATTAATAATTAATTGTCATCCATGTACAAGTTGTAAAAAAGAAAAGCACCCCTCTAAATAAAAAATTGATAAGGATATACATTTCCCAAAAAAATTTTAGAAATTAGCCTAATTTTCTAGTGATGCATGTTTAGATCATTTCCAAAAAGTATTTATGGTCTATCATATCACTAATGAGAAAAGAGAAATTATCTAGCCCATTATAGGTGAAGTTTTTAACTTTTACAAGTAGGATGATACATATTTTTTAAGAAATATTAAAAAATATGACATGTAAAATTTTTTTAATATTACTTATAAAATTAAAAATTATATTATTAATATATTAAATACTAATTCAACAAAAATAGTACCAAAAAAAAACTTACTAGTTCTTTTTTTTTTCCCTTTAAACATGGATTAAGTAACAAACTAGAAATAAGGTTAAAATATTAAATGAGCCTTTAAAATTTTTCACTTTTTAGGTGAGCTTTTATAGTTTTATTATAATTAAATAAAATTTTAATTTATATCCAAATAAAATAAGATTGTAATCCAAATAAAAGGTTGACTTTTCTTACAATAAACGCCAATTAAATTTTTTCTTCAAATAAAAACTGATGTGGCCCGATTAAGTGCTTGAAAATTAAAAAAATATATTTTTAAAAAATTAATTTAAGTGCAAATTAAATATTAATAATTTACTTGAATGCAATGAAAGTTTAATAATTTATCTAAAAAATTTGATAAAATTCGGAATTTTTATTATTTTAACCTAGAAATAACCCTTTCTCTAATTTTGTGGTACTCATCTTTCCAATCATCAATAATTTCTAATTTCAGACCTAGGATCTAATTTTTTCAATATAGAATTATAAAGATTTTTTTTTTCCATTCCCAATTTCCCATAGTTTTGAAGATGATTCCATTGTTTGATTATGGAAGAAAATCTAATTTTCATAGTGCATAGAGCCTAACCTCTTCAACTTAAAATCTAAAATTAAATGGATTTCACCCTAATTTTGCTTTTTGAATGAAGAGAAGAAGCCTTTTAGAAGAAAGTGATTCAAAGAGTAAAATCCAAGTTAGTTAAAAAAAAAAAAAGAAAAAGAAAAAAAAGTCCTTTTTTAAAAATATATTAGCAGATTTTTCAGAAGAGAAAGAGGGAGAGAGTATTTTGTAAGGAATTGATGCAAAGAGTACAATTCAAGTTAGTTAAAATGAAAATGAAAGGAGAAATGAGTATGGGGTCTTGACCTTGAGTGAGTGAGGTTCATCATTTCTCTGGAGGCTAAAACCCCAAACATTTTTTTCTTATGCAGCCACTTTAAACAAAATTAACATTTTAAATTCGTTGTTTTAACTTAATTAATTTATATAATTATTTTTAAAAATAAAAATTTAATAAATTTAATATTTACAATTTCTTTTCTTATCCGTATGCTACAATCTTTTTTTTTTTTTATAAAAAATAAAACATTTTTTCTTAAATTTTTAATCCTAAACTTAGTATACTTTATTTGGTGGCAAATGCCCTTTCCAATTTTGAACAACCCGTGGCTCCCATCCACAGTATTAGTATACTTTTTCTATTGCTAAATAGAGAGATAATAATACAGAATTAGTGGAAGGGAACCAGAAAATTTGTTCAAAAACCAAAACTTTATTCATTTATCTAATTACAAAGTCAAGATTTTACAAGGTGTCATGATGTATTTATTAAATTAGAGAGCTCTCATTAGATAATTAGTGATCACTGACCAATTTTTTCACAGTGATAAAATTATAGATTTTATTTTAAAAATAATTAAAATAATTGTTTTTATTTTAACGCATTAACAAAAATAATAATTATAAATTATAAATTTATTAAATTTGATGTAAATAATCTTATTTGAATTGATTCGGAGAAGGGATAAATTATACAAAATCTAAAAATTTCTTACCGTTCAATAAAAAAAAATATTTTTCTAAAATATTTTAAGTTCAATAAATTAAAAACAACAAACTATTATTTAATCAATTACATTAAATATAAATCCTTTTCTAAATGGTGAAGTTTATATTCACACTAGAGTTAGTCAAGCTTGGCGTAGATTAATTATTTTAATATAAAAATAATAAAAATGAAATATATATAAATATTATACAAATATAAATATTAAAATTAAATATATATATATACTATTTCATATATTGTTGTTATATTTTTGTTTTTTTATGTTATATTATGTTAGGAGTGTTGTATTTTTTATTAATTAATTATTTGATCAAAATGCTCTTTAAAAAAATTTTTAGATTATAAACTTTTTATAAAAATATTTAAAACAAAAGAAAGAAAAAAAAAGAAAGTACTTAACATTTATTTTTTATTTTTATATCTTTTTGTATTTATATGTATCATTATTATAATTTATTTTTTATTTTTTATAAATAATAAATGATCAAAATTCAAAACCTATTAAAAACACATCAACTAAACACCACATTTTTTCAAATATGATTAAAGTCCAACTAACCATGTCATAACCCAATTAAAACCCTACGCATTATAACCTGCCAAATTCAATAATTTATGAAACTTTTTTATTAAGTAATAGCAATTTGACAAATTGAAAGTAATTTTTATTAAAAATAACAAAACTAAAATAAAACTAAAAGGAAAAAACAAAATAAAATTAAAATTAAAAAACCAAAATTAAAAAAAAAATACCAAACGTTTTTTCTCCAAATCACCTCCAATTAATTTTTTTCATGCCTTAAATAATCTTTTAATTATTTTTTATGTCCTACCTCATATGTTTTTTAAATTGAAGAATTTCACATTTGAGGATAACTTTAATGTATTGTTATATATGGATGTTAAAAATTTGTTTTAATCGAATTAATCAATTTAATTAATTTAATTTGATTAATTAATTAGATATTTAATTAATTTTAATCAGTTAATGAATATAATTTTAGAGAATTTTTTATTTTTAGTTAATTCGATTCAAAAATTGAATTAATCAAATTAATCAAAATTTTAATGAAAATATAATAAAATTTAAATATAAAACTAAAATACATTAAATAAATCATTCTTTTTTAGAAAATTATTAAAGTTTTTAATTTAATATTTTAACATTTGATTATTTTATTAGATAATTTTATTTAATTTGTTTCAAATATAAAAAATTAAAAATATAATATAATATAAATATATTTATTATTTAATTAATCAAAAAATTAATCATACCAATTAAATTTAATTCAAATAATTAAATTTTAAAATTAACGTATTCGATTCGATGAAAAAAAAAATTAATTTAATTTGAAATTAACTGAATCAATTTAACATTTATTGCTATACATGTTACAAAAAGAATTAAATTTAGAAATTAATTATTCTTCCAAATTAAAAAATAAAAAATTAGAAATTAATTTATTTAAAATTTTTTGGCCATATACGAAAACTTCATGCAGAGAACAACCGCGTTATTCGACAACACAAAAAAAGTTGTATTTTTACGGCAAATGGCTGGCATATCTAATCCACGAGGGACTGTGAAACCAAGTAAAGACAAATTCCTACGCGCCTTTTGGTATTGTCACGTCAACATTCCCAATCAAACAATGCCATGTCATTCACGCCCTATCTCGAAGCGTGACCTGTTTCTTACTTTTGACTTCTTTCCATTTAAGGCGTTTAAAAAAAGTAAGTAATTTTTTGTTGTCTTCCCGGTGTTTCTACCAATAAAATGTACAATTTATTTAATTATTATTTTTTAAAAATTTATATTTAAAGTAGTAGTTTATCAAATTTCGAAAAATGTATTAGTTATAATTTTTTAAAAATATTATCTTAATCAAAGCTACTAGTTTAATATTTCCAATTTTTTTAGAACAAATCTACTAATTATTAAAAAAATAGTGCATCAATTAATTTTTTCTTAAATTTCATCTTAATTAAAGTTATTAGACATTGGTTAACACTTTCCTTATTTCATATATGATTAGTAAATTTGTTAACTGATTCATATATTATTATTATTATTTTAACTTTTGACATAATTTAAAAATTTTGAGTTAAATCTTAATTTTAATTGGCTATAATGTTTTTTTCCTCATATTACCCTTTCTTTGAAAAATGAAAACAATGGATGGTTATAGTTAAGGAGTAATAAGGAAAAACAAGATTTTTTTTAGTCCTATCAAGGCATACAAACAAAATAATTTATGAGAGGAAGAAAATGTTTTTTATTATATTAATTGATTTTTCAAACATACTTTAGTGGAATATCTAATAGTCTTCTAATTTTGTTGATATATCAATTAATTTTCTTACAATTTACCATTAGTCTCCAATCTCTTCACACAAATCCAACAAAAAAAAAAAACAATTTTTATTGTCAAAAACCCAATATTTTTTTTTCTTGAATTCGAGGAGTTTCAAAATCCTTGAGTAGAAAAAAAGGGAAAAGGAAAAATTATGGAAAAGAATGGAGGAAGTGGGACAAAGGGGGTAATGAGGGAGAGAGAGAAAGAGAGAGAAGACTTCAACATCAAGGAGAGTAAAATACAGCTAGCAATGAAGGTGGATGCTCACCTACCATAAAACCCTTCAATCTCTCCTTACTTTTTTAGCCTTTGTTCGCTTCCTCTCTCTCCTCTCAAATCTTTCCCATTTCCCTTCTTTTCTTTTCACCTCTCTCTCTCTCTCTATTTCTTCTCTTCTTATTCAAGGTATTGTTTCAGACCCCATTGCCTATTTACATACTCTTTTTTCACTAATTTAAACAAGGAATGAACTGGGTTTTTAACTTGTTTGATTGCTAGGTAGCTGAAATTTTCAATTGGGTTTTTGGATGGGTAGATAGTTTTCTTGGTTTCTCAATGAATTTTGTTTTTCTTTGGGCGGGAATTGGAGTTTTTTCAGCTCAAGTTTAGCAGCTTCAGTGAGTTGTTTTTCTTTTTTGAACAGTTGGATTGGTGTTACATTGAAAATTTCAGTGTCGGCAGGGAGTATTATATAGAATTATGGGTTCAAGAAGCAGTTTTCTTAGTCTTTTCATCAAGAATACTCTGTTTGGTAGCTGTGAAAGTGGAGGAAATGAGGATAAATTGAACTGAATTTGAGAACTGAAGTTTTCATTATTTCAGTCATTACCAATCCCAGTATGAACTAAAAACCAATTTCCCAATTTTTTCCACTCTTTTTCTTTTTACTGAATTGAGTTCTCATTTTGTCTTATCAATTAAACAAAAGGAGACCATAGTTCTCAAAATTCAATTCCTTGTTTCCTTCATTTTTCCTGAGGAACAAACAGAGTAATGTGGAGAAAGTAAAATGAAAATGATTATTGATAGTTTTGGTTTTTCTGAAACACTGAATAAGAAGCTTTCTGCTGTTTTTTTCATTCAATAAATTGCACTATACATTTCAGCTACCAAAGTAATTTATGTACTAACAGTTTCAATTTTGTTAACTTATCTTGCAGGTTTCTCAAGGAAATTCTCTTCATTTTCCTGGAAAACTTCTCTTCTTTCCAGAAAATTTTAATTACTGAGTATCAAAAGGTTTGCTTCAGAATCCCTCTATCCTCATTTTTTTTTTCCATTTTTTATTCCTCAAATTTTGAAAAGAGAATTTTAAAAATCAATAATTCCTTTTTTTTTTGCAAATAAATTAAATTTTAGTTGCCGTTGGACCACCTTGCAGCAACTTACTCCATGTGCTGCTTCCACTTTTTGAAATTTTAATTCACCTTCCATTTAAAAAAAATTAAAAAACTCCTTTTTTTTTTTTTTAACCTAGAATTTAAAAACACATTTTCCTCAAAATTTTCATATACTTCCAATTTAAAAGATAGACATTCACTTGCAAAAATAATTAATAATAACAATAATTTTAAATTTTTTTGCAGGTTTTTTTGGAATAATTAATATAAAGAAAACATGATTGGACCAACGAATTTCATCGATGAGATAGATTGCGGCAGCTTCTTCGACCACATAGACGACCTCCTCGACTTCCCTAACGAGGATGCTGAGGTTGGCTTATCCGCCTCCGACGTCAATGCCGCCGCTTTTCCTAGCATTTGGACGACGAATTCCGAGTCATTACCTGGTTCTGACTCTGTTTTTTCCAACAACAATGCTTCCGACCTGTCCGCGGAAATTTCTGTTCCGGTTAGTGTCATGTTTTTAACGATGACGTCATAAATAAAGTAGGGATTTTTTTTTTTGGATTTTTTGGAATCTAGCTAATTTTGTGGGGTCTTAGGATTTTTAATAAAAATTTAAATAGTAATTCTTTTTTTTTTTTAATGTTGATTTGTCGGCTACATGGATGGAAATGTGGAAATTGGAATCCACCCAAGAGTTTTGCATCGTTTAGTGGCATAATTATTGCTTTAGTTATGGAAGTCACGTGATTTGCCATGCTTTTAGTTATACAGGCTTAGGTGTCAAAAAAAAGCGTACCACTTTGTATTATCAAAATATTATTTAATTTAATAAAATAAAATTCAACAATACAGTAAATTTTAATGATTTCAAATCCTTCATTCGCGCCTAATTTTTTGATAAAATGATGAATTTTCAATGATGAAATTCAATTTTTGACAAATTTAAATATTAAAAAAATATTGATTTGACATAATAGTCATTTGGGGTAATTGCTTTTATGCACTTGAATATTTGCTTAATGTTTCCTTGAAATTTAGAGTGACTATGATTACAATTAGCTGATTAAAGTTTTGGGCGATTTTGTTTTAACAGTATGAAGAGATTGTTCAATTGGAATGGTTGTCAAACTTTGTTGAAGATTCTCATTGTGGAGCGAGCTTGACAATCAAGAAAGAAGAGTCCTTTTCAATCAATAAGGAGTCATCCCGTCATCAATTCCAGAGTTCCAGTCCAATTTCTGTTCTTGAAAGCAGCAGCTCTTGCTCGGGGGAGAAAACATTGCCGCGCAGCCCTGAAATGGCTGCCCCTGGAAGGCGAGGACGTGCACGTAGCAAACGTCCCCGCCCTGCCACCTTCAACCCTCGTCCCGGGATTCAGCTTATTTCCCCAACTTCATCTGTCAATGAAAATGACATTCCTCAGCCATTCGTTTTCTCCAAGGTGCCTTCGGACTCTGAGAACTATGCTGAGTCGCGGCTGTTGATCAAAATACCTAGGCAAGTTAATCCGGAACATAAGAAGAAAAAGAAGATCAAGTTGTCACTTCCAGCTGCTCCAGCTGATAATACTCAAAATCCATCAGGACCAGCAGTTAGGAAATGTATTCACTGTGAGATAACCAAGACACCACAATGGAGGGCAGGGCCAATGGGGCCAAAAACCCTTTGCAACGCTTGTGGCGTTCGCTACAAGTCCGGCAGGCTCTTCCCCGAATACCGGCCTGCCGCAAGTCCAACATTTGTTCCATCGTTGCACTCCAATTCTCATAAGAAAGTGCTTGAGATGAGAACCAAAAGTGGTACCGCAGCACTCACTGCAACAATGGTCACCAATTCACCAGAGCTGATTCCAAATGAAAGCAACCCAGCATTAGATTATATATGAGGGAGGGTGTGGAGAATTGTGAGATCCCATTGTTGGATAATCTTTCTCCTCTCTGTTTCCCTCTCCCTCTCTCTCTTTTTTCCCTTGTGTTATTCTCTTACTCTTATTTTATCTCATTGTTCATTGTTTTTCTGTACAGGGTTGGAATGGGGGGAATAGTAGCAATAGATAACCAATATTTTAGATAGTAGAGAGGGATTGCATTGAGAGAACTGAGAAAAAAGGTAGAGAAAATGGAAGCTTAAGGGTTAGCAGAGTAGTAGGTTTTAGTAATATGAGGTCATTAGTTATTGGAGTCGGTGTTGTTTTCTTTCTTTTTTCTTCCTCCCCGTAGGAATTCTTTTTGCAGTTCAATTTGTTAGTATAAATCAAAATTCTGAGATGAGTTATGGAATTCAAGAACCTGTTATTTTCAGTTCAAAACGCTTCTCCTATGCATACTTCCCCAATCTTTCCTTCCATGCTGCATTTTCCACCATTCAATGTCGCTGCAATCTTTGCTTGGTAATTGAGATTGTCAAAATTGAATTAAAAGTTCATATCAGATATTAAACCGTGATTACTATAACGAATGGCAATTGAACTTATAGAAATTGCCCATTTTGGGGAAAATATTCAACTGGACATGGAAAAATTGTTTAAAGTTTGTGAGGAGATTTCATCAAAATTTTCTTTTGAGTAATAGACCCCAGAAATGAGAAACCAAAAAGGACAAAGTCATTAAAAGAAAATGAATGGTTTTATGTCAACACTCATACATTCTTGAATTTCAAGCAAAAGTAGGCTTGCCATAGATATCATGGTTGATGAACCAAATTGATGAGCAAAAATCCCTTATAATTTAAGTTATGAAATGTTGGAAAGAATTGAACTTGAGAATTGGACTGTTGTTTCAAAACCAAATCCCTAAAAAAGTTACTTTTTAGCCAATTTGGTTGGATAATCAAAATCAAATGTAATCATGCATATAGGGTTGTTATGAAGCATTTGGCAATGTGTCCCAATCCTCCTAATTTGACTCAACCCTACCAAACTAGAGGGGAAATAAAAAGGGGTTTTCAATTTCATCACAGATAATGATTAGTATTAAAAAAAAGCATTAAAGAAATTGAAATGAAAATCAATCAAGAGCAGTTACTTTCGTTATTCTAAAGTTGATTTGGACTTGCTAATCATATGGTTTGATACTTCTTGGAGGCATGTTTTAAGTAATGCTTGATTGTAACCATTTTTCAATAGGGACATCGATAGGACACCATACCTCCAAGAGAGAATTGTGTCAATATGTTGTCAATTCCATCACCAACCAGAAAATTGCCTGAACAACCTGAATATTTGTTCTATCAAAATAATCCAGGCTAACCCTTTTTTAGAGCTTTAAGCATCGTCTGGTAGTGCAGTGAGAAGGGATTTCCACCGTCTTCTCACTGCACTTGAATGTCGTTTTGACATTAAATTCACATAAAACGATCTCGATATTAATATAGTATTTTTTTTTTCAGATTTTTTTAACTTTCAGGATTAGCAAAATTAATTGCAAAATTTGGGATTTTGTTGAATGTGGACAATGAGATGAACAAATTTGAAAATTCTATTGAGAAAATCAGGAGAATAATCAGTTAGTCGGTAAGCATAAATATTCCATCCAAGGTTTGTCCACAAGTTTGATTCCTCGTAACAAAAGAATTTTTGGTTTCATAAGACTAAGGCTTAGAATCCATTTTTTTTAATGTCCAATGAGCAGGAAGTCATTCAATTAGCAATTTTTTTTCTCGTTTGATTTTGGAAAGAGTAAAAAATCAAACCGACTCTGAGTAAAGAAATATATATTACCACCAAACATTGATCAATCCTACATAGAATAATATTATAATCGAAATTTTGGATTCCCCTCCTTGTATAGTCTTAACACTAAGCCTGATGCCATTGATCAACAAATATAAATAACACCTAAGCATTTGACTCAAGCGTGATTGGCGCCTAATTTTTTTTTTTTGCTATTAAATCTTTTACTTAAATTCTTATAGTGTGAAATCAAACTAAAACTTTTTTTTTCTTCCTTCATGGGTTATACCCATCTTATGTATTAAAAAAATATATATATTATGAAATTGAAATTTAATTCAATTAATTTATATAATCATTCTTTTAAAAATAATATTTAACAATTTTAAATTTTAATTTTTAATGCTTATAACCTTTTTTTTTATTCCTAAACTACTATCTCTTAAAAAGGTATAGTTCAAATTACTCCATTTTCAAATAAAAATAAAAATAAATAAATAATTTAATAGGGGATTTTTATTAAGTTTTTTTTTTTTTACAAAATATTTCTTAAGGATAAAGAAAAAAACTGTAAATTTGAACTTCAAATATATTATATGTTACTTATTAAGAGTGAATGCATAAAATAATTGAGTTAAATTGTAAATTTTTTTTAGTATTTAAAATTAATAAAAATTAAATCTTTATCACTAAAATTACAAATCAAATGATTTACAATAATAACATCAGACGACGGTACTGCTAAACTCAATTCTCTTACTTTCTGTGAAAAAAGGATACCCCATTCTTGTTAGAAGTGCAAGTCTAAGCCCAATCTTGTCCAGCTAGTCAAATTTCATAACTGGGCTTACTTCCCAAGATTTGTGATTTTCTGTTCCAAATGGCTAAGCTGTAAATTTTTATTAATAATTGAATTTTTAAACAGCAGAATCAAACATCTTTTAAGGTATAGTAAAAATTAAAATTAAAATTAAAAAAATGGAATATATGATAGTTTTTTACTCTTGCTACTAAAAGAAAAAAGTTACATGATCAATGTATAAAAGCTAATTTTTAGAAATATTAATTAAGGAATGCTTGTAAATAATTGTGTATAAGGTCAAATATGAGTACCAAAGTTGTTTAAATGGATCCTGCACATAGCCCAAAATTGAGTCCAACTGCCAAATTATTGATGATTGTGTTAGCAAATTTGGACCAAAACTCGTTGGTCCAGGTAAAGTTTGAACCTAAATCAAACAGGCTCAGTGCTCAAGTTGACAAAAATCTAATTTGATGACAAACCAATGCCAATAGGGTCAACTCGCCACACCATGTTAAAGCCTACCAAAGGCTTTGTGTTTCACCCTTTGCCTCATTGCCAATTGGGCAAAAAATCTCAAAATCTTAAAATAAATGAAGCGGTTACAAATAATAAAATTAAAATGTCAAATTTATTAATATTTTTTAAAAATAATTATATGAATTAATTGAATTATATTTTTTTCAATTTCTTAAAGAGCCGCTTCTATAGCTAGTAGAGGTCATTCTCATTAATGAAGCCAGCTTAGTTGAAGTCCCCAATCGAAATGAAAATTAAATTAAGAAAAGTAAAAAGTTGACCACATTAAAGGGAATTGATGAGTTTTAAGATTGAAGCAAACGCCAAAAGACACCACCAGGCACGGCCGCGAGCGCGGCTTGTCAGCCGCCTCCGCCAATGTGTTGGACACGTGTTGTAATCAATGTCTTTCACGTTCATGCAATTATGGAACATGCATCTGTTTCATTTGAGACTCGAAATTTCCAATTCCATTAATGCAATGCATGGGCCATCACACTGCTTTGTTATAGTGTGATTTATTATTATACGGATTCGGTTATCGTGTGACTATAAGATTTGATTAAGAATTATTTAATTATTATTTTATAATTTTTTGTATTTAAAGTATTATTTTTATTAAATTAAAATATATATTAATTACTTTTTTTAAATATCACTTTAATCTTTGCCTATTGATATTGATTAATATTTTCCTAATTATATAATGGCTAGATTTTAAACTCTATTAGGACGTTTCAATAATTGATATGTTTTTTTTCTTGAAACATGTAACGGTTAAAAACTTAAAATGAAGTTTTTAATTTGAAATTTGAAGTTAGAGTTTTGAAGAAAGGTTAGGGATTTTTTAATAATAATAAAAAAAAACTCACTCATGTTGTATGAGATAATTTTTTAAATTAAAAAAACTATTTGATATATTGATAATGAATTTTTTTTTTTTTAACTTCACAAGTAAATTTATATGATTATCATGTATTTATCTATCTAAAATAAGTACGTTTTGAAGTTTTAGTTTTAAATTTTACTTTGTGTGAGTTTGATTGTCTAATTATGTCTTAGTTTGTTAATTAATTATTTAGTGATTGTAACTTAATTATGATATAATAGGTGATTATTCAGTTAATTATGTGAATATAATATTTAATTATAGAGTAAAATGCATCCAAATCTTTTCATTTTAAGCATAATTTAACTTAAATCCATTAGTTTAAAAATGGACATCTTGCTCCAAAATGTTTCAATTAATAGGACACTAAAGTCCTTCTGTCAGCCTTTTAACAGATTGAAATACTATTTACTATTGAAAAATCAATGTTCTAAAATACTCATATAAAATTATTATTTATAATAATAATTTTTCCTAAAATATATAAAATATATTAATAATATAAAAAAAATTTTTAGGTATAACATATAAAAACAAAATTCGAAATTATAATAAGAAAAAATGTTTTAATAAGAACATCTAACATATAATAAACAAATAATCACATAAAATAGTTATTTATAATGATAATTTTTTTCTTGAAATATATAAAATATATTAATAATATGTAGAAAAAGATTTTTAGGTGCAATATATAAAAAAAATTTAAAATTATAATAAGAAAAAAATGTTATAATAAAAACATGTAACATATAATAAGAAAAAAATATTTGGTTGAAAAAATTGTTATTCATAATTGTGAATTATAATGAGAACAAATGTTATAATAAGAACATTTAACATATAATAAACAAATACTCACATAAAATAATTATTTATAATAATAATTTTTCTTAAAATATATAAAATATATTAATAATATATAAAAAAAGATTTTTAGGTACAATATATAAAAACAAAATTCAAAATTATAATAAGAAAAAATTGTTATAATAAAAACATGTAACATATAATTAAAAAAATTTTGGTTGAAAAAAATGTTATTTATAATTGTGAATTTTGTTTTTATATATTGCACCTATAAAAACATGTAACATATAATAAGCAAATACTCACATAAAGTAATTATTGATAATAATAAATTGTTTTCTTAAAATATATAAAATACATTAATAAAATATAAAAAATATTTTTAATTGTAATATATAAAAACAAAATTCAAAATTATAATAAGAAAAAATGTTATAATAAGAACATGTAATATATAATAAAAAAAAATATTTGGTTGAAAAAAATGTTATTTATAATTGTGAATTTTGTTTTTATATATTGCACCTAATTTTTTTTATATATTATTAATATATTTTATAAATTTTAAGAAAAAATTATTATTATAAATAATCATTTTATGTGAGTATTTGAAAATATTAATTTTTCAGGGATAAAATGATCTTTTAATGAAGCTTTTAGTGGAATTAATTGATAGAATGACCTTAATATCTTATTAATTGAAAAATTTTGGGATGAGATATCTTTTTTTCAAATTAATGGATTTGAGTTGAATTATGTTTAAAATTCATGGACCTGGATATATTTTACTTTTAATTATAATTGTTATTTTTCCAAAAAAAAAAATCCATTAGAGGCGAATTCAAATGGAACAATTGAATGTTTGTGGACACCTCCAAATATTAAAAATAAAAATTTTGAAAGAAATTTTTTTCTGGATACATTTTTCATTTATAAAATTGATAATCAATCGTTTATATATATATATATATATTATAAGTGAGATCTCCAAAAAAATTAATAAATTTGTTACTAAAAACCATTTGTATTGAATGATAATCCTAATGTTTAGGAGTTTATATATTATGAATGTGTGTGTCAGTTATCTAAACTCACTGTAAATTTATATATATATATATATATATATATATATATATATATATATATATAAGAAGAGGGATCAATTTACACAAAAAAATTTTTACATTTTTTTTATAAACATTAATTTTAATAGATATAAAAAATGAGATTAAACCCTTTTTTGTTTTTCTTTTTTTCACTTATCTCTCTTATCTTTGGATTTATTAAAATCAATAATTAAAAAAAAGTATAAAACTTTTTAGTTTCACACTAATATAAGTTGATCACTCCTCCCCTCTCTCTCTCTCTATATATTTCTTTGATTTAAGGGAAACTCAATAATTTAAATAAAAAATGAGCTGCCAAATTCCTAATCATTTGAAGATATAATAAAGGAATGAATTTAATAGTAATTAAATCCTAAACCATAGCAGTGTTTAATTAGAATCTATTCAAAAACATAAGAAATTACTTACGATCAAATCGATGAAATTTCTAAATCTAATATATATATATATATATTATTATATTATATTACAACATACAAGATTATATGATCAAAATTGCTTATGTGGATGCTTAGATAGATAATCTCTTTTAATGACACATAGGATAATATTTATATTCTTTTATTTATCAAATAAATTTTTTTAATAAATTATTTAAATTGAATATTTTGGATAATTATTTAAATTGAAATCAATATCTATCTAAGATTAAAATTTTTGCATAAGATTTGAATTCAAATATATTAAATCATAATTTATCTTTTCTTTTTAAATTTAATGGCAGTTCCAAATATATATACTCAATAAAATTTTATTTTTTGTCAAATAATTTTATTTAATAAATTATTTAAATTTAATATTTTTAGATAATTATTTAAATTTAAATCAAAATCGATCAACAATTGAAATTTATTTAATAGATTATTTAAATTTAATACTTGTAGATAAGTTAATGAATTGTTGACTAGAAAGCATGTATTTTTAAAGTAATAAAAGCTTACATCTTTATATGAAAATATGAGACATTTGAATGTTGATAAAAAAAGTTAGATAAAAATATGTTTTTGCTTTACAAACAAATATAATGTTTTATTCTAATATATATATATATATATATATATATATTATTACAACATGCAAGACTACATAATCAAAATTACTTATGTGGATACCTAATTGGATAATATCTTCTAATGACATATAGGATAACATTTATATTTTTTGTTTATCAAATAAAAAATTTTAATTAATTATTTAAATTGAATATTTTGGATAATTATTTAAATTGAAATCAATATCTATCTAAGATTGAAAATTTTGCATAAAATTTGAATTCAAATATATTAAATCATAATTTATCTTTTCTTTTTAAATTTAATGGAATTCCAAATATATATACTTAATAAAATTTTATTTTCTGTGAAATAATTCTATTTAATAAATTATTTAAATTTAAAATTTTTAGATAATTATTTAAATTCAAATCAAAATCTATCAAAAATTAAAAATCTTTTAATAGATTATTTAAATTTAATACTTTTAGATAAGTTAATAAATTATTGACTAGAAAGCATGTATTTTTAAAGTAATAAGAGCTTACATCTTTATATGAAAATATGAGACATTTGAATTGTGATAAAAATATGTTTTTGCTTTGAAAACAAATATAATGCTTTATTTATGTTCTAATTCAAATATTTTTATATTATATATTTGGTTAATTTATTTGTTTCTCTCTAGTCAATAACTTTTTTTAATTTTGCTTAGATTGATTATAATTAACTTTTTGTATTATATATTTTTTTGCTTTATTCATTTCTTCAATGTTTTTATTTTCTGTTAATTTATTAACATATTTACTTTTATTATTGTATATTTAATCTTGATAAATTAATATATAAATTTATATTCTCTATTTCCTTTTGCTATACTTTTTTATTATTGAATTTTTTCGTCTACAATGGATGATATGATAAGAATGATGATCACTACCATATCTAATTCAAAAAAAATACTATCAATTATGTTAAAAATGATTAAAAATAAAAAAAAATTTTGAAATTTTTTTTTTAAGCATAACATAAAGAATTATTGTTTCCCTTTTATCTAAAAAATAACTTTTTTTTTGTTGACATGTATGGAAATAATTGTTAGCCTAATATATTTGTGTAATAATTACTTATGTAAAAAATAAAAATCGATAAAAAGCAAATGATTACAACAAAATTAATAATTGTGTTTGTTGTTCAATCAAATATATATATACACACCACCTAATCAATAATATGATAAAAATAATTATTAATTTTAACTATTTAAATATTGATTCTTGATATTTTATCAAACAACAAAAAACGGTAGCAAAATTTTTAATATTTAGCAAATAAATTGAAGAAAATTGAGTCCAAGTGCCCAATTATTGATGATTGTATTAGAAAATTTGGACCAAAACTCAATGGTCCAAGCTAAGTTTGAGCCTAAATCAAACAGGCTCTGTGCCCAAGTTCGCAAAAATCTAATTTGATGACAAACCAATGCCAATAGGGTCAATTCGCCACACCAAGTTAAAGCCTACCAAAAGCTGTGTTTCACCCTTTGCCTCATTGCCAATTGGGAAAAAGATTTTGGCTTTTGAACCAAAATGCTTGGCTTCCATACGGCAATGCAAAAGCATTTGTGGACATTATAGTTTCAAAAAACAAATATATCAAACGATGCATAAATTGTTAACTTTATAGTTTTCAAATTCTATTAATTTAAAATAAAAAATTACTTATTAATAAAATAATATAAAAAATGGAGCATGAGTTTAGAAAATTTTGTTCAGGACCCAACTTAAGTTAGGCTAGTTCGGTAATCTAACCCATAAATATATCCATACAAACAAATTTTAAGTTATTTTTTTAATTTAAAATTTAATTTAATTAATTTACACAATTATTTTTAAAATAAAATATTTCATAAATTTGAAATTTATATCTTAATATCTGTAATTTTTTTTTTTCAAATTATGACTACGACTTCATATGTATAAAAAAATTTAAAAGAAAAGAAGTATTCCAACTACTTTTTGGACTAAAAACTAAAATTGATAAAGACACTTATCATTCAATTAAATGTGATATGCGGATATTGAATTTTACATAAGGTTTTTTTTTTTTAATAAACGTTGGATCTCTATTGCTAAGAAGGGTAACAACGAGCAACATTGTTTATTTTTCTCTTGGATTGTAATTTGTACATGAGTTTTTTTTTTAATAAAAAAATTTTCAATCTTAAAATAAATGAAGTGGTTACAAATAATAAAATTAAAATATCAAATTTATTAATATTTTTAAAAATAATTATATGAATTAATTGAATTATATTTTTTTCAACTTCTTAAAGAGCCGCTCCCTATAGCTAGTAGAGGTCATTCTCATTAATGAAGCCAGCTTAGTTGAAGTCCCCAATCGAAATGAAAATTAAATGTAAGAAAGAACAAATTAAGAAAAGTAAAAAGTTGACCACATTAAAGGGAATTGAAGAGCTTTAAGATTGAAGCAAACGCCAAAAGGCACCACCAGGCACGGCTGCCAGCGCGGCTGCCAGCGCGGCTTGTCGGTCGCCTCCGCCAGTGTGTTGGACACGTGTTGTAAACAATGTCTTTGATGTTCATGCAATTATGGACCATGCATTGGTTTCATTTGGGACTCGGAATTTCCAATTCCATTAATGCAATGCATGGGCCATCACATTGCTTTGTTATATTGTGATGTATTATTGTACGGATTCGGTTATCGTGTGGCTATAAGCTTTGATTAAGAATTATTTAATTATTATTTTATAATTTTTGTATGTAATGTGTTATTTTTATTAAATTAAAATATTTATTAATTGCTTTTTTATTTAAAATTTCACTTTAATCTTTGCCTAATGACATTGATTAATATTTTCCTAATTATATAATGGCTAGATTTTAAAACACTATTAGGACGTTTCCATAATATTTGAAGAAAGATTAGGGTCTTTTTAATTATAAAAATAAATTTACTGTGTATGAGATAATTCTTTTACTTAAAATACTATTTGATATATCAATAATGAAGTTTTTGTTTTTTAACTTCACAAATAGATTTATATAATTATCATGAATTTATTTATGTAAAACATGTACGTGTTGAAATCTTAAGTCTAAATCTCATTGTGTGTGGATTTAATTGTCTAATTATATTTTAGTTTGTTAGTTAATTATTTAGCTATTATTAGGGGTGTAATCGATTAAGTTTTAGTTGATATAATATTAAGCTCGAGTTCGAGCTCGATTTGAAATTCGAGATTTAAAACTTAACTCAAATTCAATCGAGTTCTATTTTTTTAACTTGAGCTTGACTTAAAATAAAAATTGAGCTACTTAAGCTTACTTAATTAGGCTCAATTAATATATAAAAATAAGTGTTTTCTTATATTCGATAAAAACTCAATTATTTGTATTCAAGCTCAAGCTCGAGATTAAGTTTGAGATATTTTATTAGTTAAAATAATTAAAATATATTAAAATATAAAAGCTTGATTAGGCTTGTGAGCTATTTGAGTTAGATATAAGAATGCTCAAATTTAACTCATTAAATAAGTTGAACTATTCAAACTCGAACTCGACTCGATAATAACTGAATCGAATTCGAATTTTATTCGAATCGAATCCAAATAACTTACGAATATTGATTTTGTTGATTTATTGATTTACGAATATTGATTTATTTATTCTATAAGCCTTCATATGTGGCAAACAAATTAGAACATTGGAAGTCACATTAGTGTTGGGTTGGGCAGAAACATTAGGGACAAATGTGTTTGTTCCTCAAAATATTTGTGGTTCTAGTGAAACATTTCATCATGAGTCTATTGTTGATATACTCCTTTTTTTCTTTCTTTTTATTTTATTTTTTCTTTTTTTTTCTCAACTTGGCGATGTCGTTAATTAGGCCTTTGGAATAATTAGTTGAGTCATTGGGACCATGAATATAAAATTCGTAAACAATTTATTTGCATCTTGTCTAATCTTAATTTAGAAATAAAAATATACTCTTTCGGTCTCAAATTAAAAAATTTATATTAGCATGTTCTTTTAAGAGGAAAAAATTATTTAAAATTATTTTTACATTAAAATTTAAGGATATTTTAATGCAAATTAATAAGGAATACATGAATCATATTTTTTTTTTATGAAGTTACAAATACAATTATGGTAAAATATTAAATCTAGAAATCACTGAATTAAATTAAACAAACAAGCAATGAATATGTAACAAATCAGTACATAATTAGATAAATCTAATGTACAGTTGTATCCAATTCACAAACAATGGAGGTTGAACCTGAAAATTTGAAGTTATATTAAGATAAAGTGCTAAAAGGGAAAATAAAATTAATTACAAATGGAGGGGAAAATATAAAATAGTGAAAGAACGGTATTGAGTTTTTTTTTTTTGATAAAAGTATTGAGTAATTATTTTATCTATTGTAGTAGAAATTTTAAACTGTACAAACAAGATTTGTAAAGTGATGTATACCCTTTAAAATATATTAAAAACATTTAATCACAAAAAAATATATGTATCAATCTCTTAACCTTACTTGTAAAATTAAAAAATTTTACGAACAATATATGCAACTAATTTATCACAAAGCAATGCATTTTTAGGGGATTTACTAGGAAGGTTGGTGGTCCTGTGTGTAGGCAAAAATTATTCACTTTCCTTCATGAAATGGCAACATACCTACCCATCGAGGCCAAACTCCATTGTTGAGCATTTGCCATTTTTTAATTGTATAATTTATATGTAAATTAATAATTGATCATTTTATTAAAAATTTTTAATTTGGGGAGAGATAATTATAATTTGAGGTCTCCATATTTGTGAAGATGCTATTACAAAATTACAAATTATGAGGATTTAAATCCGAAATCTTGGATATATGTTTAGTACAATTCTCGAGAACTTGAAATCATATATCCCAACAAAGGTCCTATATCTTTGCTAATTAATCAACTCATATATATATATATTTGTTTTATTATATATATATATATTTGTTTTATTATGGTTAATATATTGTAAATAATCATTTGGCATGTTGAGGTCAAAAGTAAACTTGAGAATTCATGTCACTGTATTATATAAAATATTATATTCATATAATATTTTTATAAAAATCACGTGTCACAATTTATATCAACAAAAAAATATAAAATATAATTTTTTTATTTTATTAAACTTATTTATAGTTCTTTTAAAATTTTAAGACATGTTATTTTATATCTTTCATTTGTATTATTTTCATATTGTATCATCATATTATATTTTAAATTATTAAATATAATAAAAAGCTATTTGAATCTATAACAATTCAAAGTAGTGCACAACCAAATAATTATCAAATATGTTGTAAATATTATGAGTCGAATTACTTATCAAATATGCAAATAAGCCTACTCTTCTCCAGAGGGCAAATCATCCATGTGGCGGCTACGGGGAGCATCCAATTTTGCATATTCATTTCATAAACCCAAATGAAAAAAAAAAAAAAAAAAAAAAAGGTTGAACAGGCCTTTTTCCGGGACAATTTGAGGGCCACGGTCCCTACTTCCTATTTAGCTCCTTTATTAAGTTTCTGCTTGTCTAATTATGGTTTATTCAAATCTCTTCATAGCTGCCAGCACTAGATTTTCATGAGTTGACCGTTGGTATTATGTTTTAGGGACCAGACCTTGGCAGTTACCCTTTTAAAGGACAAAACTAGATATTAAACTATTTTTTAATTTGTTTTTTTTATTATTTTATTTATTAAAATTCATGATTAAAAAAATATAAAACTAAAAAAAGAGTTACACTACTCTCCTGTAAATATATATATATATATATATATATGTATATGTAAGGAAGGATCAACTTAGGTAAAAAAGTTTTACATTTTTTAATCATTGATTTTAATAAATTCAAAGGATGAGATTAAATTAATTTTTTTTATTTCATTTGTTCATTCATCTTTTAGATGTATTGAAATCAATGATTAAAAAAAATACTAAAAACTAATGATTAAATTGATCAATTCTTATATCTATATGTATATATATAAATTAAAAAAAATTTATATATTTTTTTAATTATTGATTTCAATAAATTTAAGAGATAAAAGAGGCAAGTAAAAATATGAAAAAATAGTTTAATCTAATTTTTTAGATATATTAAAATCAATGGTTAAAAAATGTATAAAACTTTTTTAGCTTTACATTGTGTAAGGTCATCTTTCGTCATATATATTATACATATATATATGTATATATATATATATATATATATATATAAGAAGAGGGATCAATTTACACAAAAAAAATTACATTTTTTTATAAACATTGATTTTAATAGCTATAAAAAATGAGATTAAACCCTTTTTTGTTTTTTTTTTTCCACTTATCTCTCTCATCTTTGAATTTATTAAAATCAATAATTAAAAAAAAGTATAAAACTTTTTAGTTTCACACTAATATAAGTTGATCACTCCTCCCCTCTCTCTCTCTCTCTATATATATATATATATATATATATATATATTTCTTTGATTTAAGGGAAACTCAATAATTTATATAAAAAACGAGCTGCCAAATTCTAATCATTTGAAGATATAATAAAGGAATGATTTAATATTAATTAAATCCTAAACCATAGCAATGTTTATTAGAATCTATGCAAAACATAAGAAAATTACTTACAATACATTCGATGAAATTTTTAAATCTAATATATATATATATATATATTATATTACAACATACAAGATTACATGATCAAAATTGCTTATGTAGATGCTTAGGTGAATAATCTCTTTTAATGACACATAGGATAATATTTATATTATTTTATTTACCAAATAAATTTTTTTAATAAATTATTTAAATTGAATATTTTGGATAATTATTTAAATTGAAATCAATATCTATCTAAGATTGAAATTTTGGCATAAGATTTAAATTCAAATATATTAAATCATAATTTATTTTTTCTTTTTAAACTTAATAGCAGTTCCAAATATATATATTCAATAAAATTTTATTTTCTGTCAAATAATTCTATTTAATAAATTATTTAAATTTAATATTTTTAGATAATTATTTAAATTCAAATCAAAATCTATCAAAAATTGAAAATTATTTAATAGACTATTTAAATTTAATACGTTTAGATAAGTTAATGAATTATTGACTAGAAAACATGTGTTTTTAAAGTAATAAAAGCTTACATCTTTATATGAAAATATGAGACGTTTGAATGTTGATAAAAAAGTTAGATAAAAATATGTTTTTGCTTTGCAAACAAATATAATGTTTTATTCTAATATATATATATATATATATATATTATTACAACATACAAGGCTACATAATCAAAATTACTTATGTGGATACTTAATTGGATAATCTATTCTAATGATATATAGGATAACATTTATATTATTTTATTTATCAAATAAAAATTTTAATTAATTATTTAAATTGAATATTTTGGATAATTATTTAAACTGAAATCAATATCTATCTAAGATTGCAAATTTTGCATAAGATTTGAATTCAAATATATTAAATCATAATTTATCTTTTCTTTTTAAATTTACTAGCAATTCCAAATATATATACTTAATAAAAATTTATTTTCTGTCAAATAATTCTATTTAATAAATTATTTAAATTTAATATTTTTAGATAATTATTTAAATTCAAATCAAAATCTATCAAAAATTTAAAATCGTTTAATAGATTATTTAAATTTAATACTTTTAGATAAGTTAATAAATTATTGACTAGAAAGCATGTATTTTTGAAGTAATAAAAGCTTACATCTTTATATGAAAATATGAGACATTTGAATTGTGATAAAAAAGTTAGATAAAAATATGTTTTTGCTTTGAAAACAAATATAATATTTTATTTATATTCTAATTCAAATATTTTTATATTATATATTTGGTTAATTTATTTGTTTCTCTTTAGTCCATAACTTTTTTTAATTTTGCTTAGATTGATTATAATTAACTTTCTATATTATATTTTTTTTGTTTTATTCATTTCTTCAATGGTTTTATTCTCTGTTAATTTATTAACATATTTACTTTTATTATTGTATATATTTAATCTTGACAAATTAATATGTAAATTTATATTCTCTATTTCCTTTTGCTATACTTTTTTATTATTGAATTTTTTTATCTACAATGGATGATATGATAAGAATGATGATCACAACCATATCTAATTCACAAAAAATATTATCAATTATGTTAAAAATGATTAAAAATAAAAAAATATTTTGAAAAAAAGTTTTTAAGCATAACATAAAGAATTATTGTTTCCCTTTTATCTAAAAAATAACTTTATTTTGTTGACATATATGGAAATAATTGTTAGCCTAATACATTTGTGTAATAATTACTTGAAGTATGTAAAAAATAAGAACAGATAAAAAACAAATGATTATAACAAAATTAATAATTGTGTTTGTTGTTCAATCAAATATATATATACACCATCTAATCAACAATATGATAAAAATAATTATTAATTTTAACTATTTAAATATTGATTCTTGATATTTTATCAAACAAAAAAAAAAACATTATAGTTTCACTTTAATCTTTGCCTAATGACATTGATTAATATTTTCCTAATTATATAATGGCTAGATTTTAAAACACTATTAGGACGTTTCAATAATTGATATGTTTTTTTCATTGAAACATGTAACGGTTAAAAACTTAAGATGAAGTTTTTTTATTTGAAATTATAAGCCGAGTTTTGAAGAAAGATTAGGGTTTTTTAATTATAAAAATAAATTTACTATGTATTGTAGACACCGATTTTGTCCGAGTCTACTGTTTTAATTTTAATAATAATAATAAAATTTTTTTAATAAAAAATAAAATAAAATAATTATTAATAAAAAAAAAAACAAAAAAAAAACATACAAACAAAAGAAACAGAAAACGGAAGAAAGTAGGGCAGCTGATGCCTAGCACCAGCCACCCTACAGTCACCACTAGTAGCCCTGACCAACCACCCAACAGCCCACCTCCTGCCACTCCCTATAGCCGCCCCTACAACATCATTTGTTCCTTAAAAGGTCCCTACTTCTTCCTCACGAGGGGCTGGGATCCCTTTTTCAACATCTCTCTCGGACCCTCCTCTAAAAAAAAAAAAAAGCCTTCGAACAGACCCCTCTCGAATCCCCTTCGACCGCTCTTTGGAACGTTCGCTAAAAAAAGAAAGAATACCCATTCATCCTACCCCCACGAAACTTTCGAGCTCAAACAATTCTTCACCTCCACACATACTACCCTCAGCACCCTCTCGTTTCCAACTCAAACACCAAGCCATACTCTTCATTCAATAACCCCAAACCCCCCAAAATACCTAAAATAGAAATGCAAAAACAGAAACAAAAACCAAAAACAACACAGTCCTCGCTTACGGCGAGGAACCATCAGCGCCGAGCTCCCCGTAAGAACAAAAAGAATTAGATCAGCCTTCGTTTTACAAAAAAAAAAAAGAACAAAAGGAAAACAGCAAACTCAGGAAAGTTCAAACCCCGATCTACGTCGATCAGGGCTTGTTCTCCCGAAAAGGACCTCGTATCTGAACTCAGGAGGTCGAGAGGAGCGTCGCAATGAATTTTGGTGATTTTTTGACCACCGACGACCATTGTCGGTGGCGACCAGGCGATAGCTAGTACGGTGCTCCGACGGTCAGACGGCGAGACGGCCGGACCTTTCCCCCAGAGCTCTCTCTCCCTCTCCCCCATTTTTTTTTTGAAACAGAAACCAAATGAACAAAATTTTTTTTTTCGGTTATATATAAAAGACTAAGGAGCAAAACGACGTCGTTTCAGTCAATGAGGATCTGCGCTTGACCTGGATCTGACCCGAGATCCGTGCAACCCGACCCGTGGACCTGCTCTTCCAACAGCTACTGACCGATCCAATTGAAATGGTTTGAACTGTAGACCGTTCAACCGAACCACGTGCCGAACCGACCCCTTTTCGGTCCAGTCGAACTCGTCGTTGATCGGTCCGGTTTAGGTAAAAAATTTTTTTTTTTGAATTTTCTATTTTTTTATATTATTATTTTTTATATTTTAAGTATTTTTTTATTGATGCGTGATAAATTCTTAAATTTGATGGAATAAATGTTTAATTGTTTAAATAATAATAAAATAAAAAATAAGTAATAATTAAAAATATATATTAAAAATCTAAAAAAAAATTAATAATTTTTATTATTTTCCCTGTTTAGATGTTGGAGGGAATAAAAAAATATTTTTTTAAGAGATAATTTTGCCTAGATGTTGGAGAATTATTATTAATAAATTTTCATAAAAAGATATATAAGAAAATTTTAATTAGTTTTCAAAAATTATAAAAAATTAAACTTGTTCTGAAAGTCTGCCTAGATGATGGGGATTTTTAGAGATGTTCGCGTTTTACTTAAACCCTAAACTTAAACCCCTAAAATCCAAAATCCCTTAAATCCAAACCCCTAAAATCCAAAATCTTTAAAATCCAAACCCTTAAATCAAAACTCCAAACTTTAAAACCCAAACCCTAAAATCTCTAAACTCTAAAATCAAAACCCTAAACCTTCCATATCATAAAATTCAAGCTTTAAAACCCTCTAAACTTTAAAACCAAACCTTCAAAACCTCTACTCAAGCCCTTACTCAAAACCTCCTAAAAATCCTAAGAACACGTGTGAAAATTTTATTTGAAGTAATTTGTTTCCGAATGTCGCCTAGATGATGGGGTATTTAGGAAATTTTACTTCGTTCAGTCTTTTCACATGATTTCTTAATTCGCATTAATAATAAGATTAATAAATAAAAAGTATAACAGTAAATTGAGATCTTAAACATAAACAATCACACCTAAGCTCTGCCAAAATGTTGGAGAGTCGAGGTGGCCTCATTATACTTAAGAATCTAACTTTTAAATTGCATCTCATCCTGCATAACATTCATCGGTATACATACGTTAGCATGTTATCATCGATAATTATCTGCATTATTCTCTTTTTAATTTACTATTCAGTGATAAAATATTTTATGCTAAAAAAAGAATAATATTAAAAGAAAAAAATCTTTTTGTGATATTTCAAAATAAAATAAAAATAACATTCCGAAAGAAATAATTCTTGATACTCTGTCTAGATGTTGGAGAGTCACCAACAATTTTCTATAAAGAGTGTTATTTCATTTTAAGGATTATTGTGTTAAATCTTAAGTGAAAAGAGTTATTTCAAATTCTGCCTAGATATTGGAGAATTTTAAGATAATTCTTTAACTTAAAGATTTTTTTAATATTTCTAAATAAAAATTTTAGCAAAAATATTTTTTTTTAAATGAAGAAAATTAGTGTTAAATTTCAAATTAAAATCATTTTTATCCAACATCGAAAATAGCGCGTAATTAAATGGTACCAATTTATGGGCGTTGTAGGGGTGCTAATCCTTCCCCACACGTAACCGACTCCCAAACCCAACCTGATTTTTCGTAGATCGAAATTTATCTTTTTGATAAACTTTAAACCCGTTTTTATAGTTTTATTAAAAGGATAAACTTTTGGGTGACCAATCACACCCTAACAAAGATTGGTGGCGACTCCCCTCTTTTATTTTTCTCGATTTTAAAACATCATCTTTTACGTCTGGCGGTCTCAAAACCGTTACGATAGCTTCGCAACTCCACTGGGGACTTATTTGAGAGTCAGACCAAAATTTTAATTATGCGCTATTGACAATAGTTGGATTTAATTGATTTTATTTGATATTTAATTTAATTTAATTTCTTTTATTTTATTTTTTGAAAACATTCATGTTAATAAATAAAATAAATTATGTGTTAGTTATTACTTCATTTTGATTTTGCTTTTGGTTATGATTTATTCATGTTATTTTGATTAATACATTACCTTGCACACACTTTGCATATTCACTCACATGCATGAGCTTTATACCTAGGCTCTATCCTTTTTAAGAGGAAGTGAAGTAGCTACGCTCTCGTGAGGTGATAACTTCCGTATTTGCTAGCAAAACACTTTCACTCAGTTTGAACCCTTTCAATTAATAACCTATAATGGGTGAGGATCAAGGAACCTCACTAGTCTATAATAGGTGATGATGTGAGGAATAGTCTGTGAACATTTAGACATATAAATCATAACCCAGCATATCGTGAGCCATAGGAAGCCTGCCTAGGATAGAGCCATGCCACCTTTTTAGAAAATTACCAAAAATTAAGACATTATACGTTATATTATTTGGTTGTATGGTTGTTATATTATTTCTCTTACTTGTTTGTTTTGAATTCTTGAGTCATTTTATTTTTTTTTATTTTATATATTCTTTGATTGTGTGCATTATATTTGAATATGTGGTATTTATTTTAGGTCAATCATTGAAAAAAAAAAGGGAAAAAAAAGACAAAAGAACATTTCCAAAGATTAAGGATTTTTTTAAAATTCTTTGTTTATTGGTCGAATAAAGACTAATTTTCAAGCCTTATTTCTTTTTTTTTTCCTTCTCAAAATAAAATTTTTTTTCGTATTTTATTTCATCATTCGCATTTCATACATCATACATGTATTTCATCCCATGTGCATTATAATAGGATAATATAAGCATTCTATCCCATCCACATCAATGGACAGTGCATACATCCCATGTTATACACTTGTTGATAAATGATACATGCCTACCATACACGTCTTAATAAATAGTGCGCACATTCCATCTCATTATATGTTTAAAGGTAGTGTCAGTTCATTAGGATGACATAACATAAGCATTGCATTTCATATAAAAATATAATGAGCACTTAATAGGTTCATGCATTCCATACAAGTATGTTGCATTGCTCATAGGAATACATCTCATCATTCATATAAATATGTCATTGCATTTCATGCATATAGATTCATGAATAATAGGGTCGTATGGAACATACATTGCATTTCATATCCCACCATTCTTGCAACATAACATTGCATTTTTTTGCATACACATTCATGGTTGACAAAAATTTTTATTTGGGTCTTTGTACATATAAAAATTCATTGTCATAAGTATATATGCATTTCATGACATTCTCATATTCATGTATTCATAAACATATTTTGTGTGTCTTTGTTTTTGTGATATTCATTCAATAAGGGTAATAGTCTAGAATTTTTAGTCTAAGTTCTGGAATAAAATGTCGTCTTGGTGGGGTTCAGAGTGATGAAAATGGAAGATCAATTGGAAGCAAAGATTAGTACTTTAGAGTTGAATCAAGAGGAATTATGGCTTGAACTTCGAGAGATGAAACAACAGATGGCTCAATTGATAGAAATAGTTAGAGGTAGTGATGGAGTTGAGTTTGTTCCTCCTCAAATACCGTTGTCACTTTCGTCAAGTCAAGGTCAATTGGCTCCCGTTAATTCCAACACTTTGCCAGAGTATGCTAAAGTATTGGGTGATTTGAACAGTGATCAAAGTTTAGGCGAACTCAAGAGAAAAATGGGTGAACTAGCCACGCAAATGACTGAGCTTAAGAGTTTGATTTCTAATAAGGAGTCACCTGACTTCAAACAACCATCACCAACTATCTCAAGTCTTAACCCATACCTAAATCCTCTTTATGACTACTTCCAACCTCCTTCTCAAGCACCTAGAATTAAGCCCCCAAGTGTCATGCAACCTTCAAAAATTTCACACTTGAATTCACGTCCCCCACCTCACATTTCACAATCGCTTGTTCATCATGCTATCCAATCACCACTTTATCAGCCCAATCTTCAACCTAGAGTTTCTCAATTTACCTCAATACCAACTATATTAGCACTTTTTCAACAAAGTAAACCAACCATAGGACATAAAAACTCTGGTAACACCAAAGGAAAAGCCCTTATTGATCTAATACCCATGTCCTACACAGAGTTATACCCGATGCTCTTAGAAAACTACCTCATTGCACCTATCTCTGCTGAACCTCATAAACCACCTTTCCCTAAATGGTATAACCCTAATGCCCAATGTGAATACCATTTTGGAGTTGTGGGCCATTCTTTGGAAGACTGCACAGTTTTGAAACATAGGGTGCAGGGATTAATGAAAGTCGGATATTTGAGTTTTGATGCCAAGATGAAGCTAATTATTCACAAGAACCCTTCTTTGATCTATGTCGAAATGGTAGGCAGTACTGTAGGTAATAGTAAAATTGATCAAGATGATGAATAAAAAGCTTTTTAAGTAAAGAGTTATCTTCTCTAGTAATCATAGTCGACTATTTTTTAGGTGAAACAAAGGGAAGTGAGAACAGGTCTAACACTTTTTGGCCCGACCCTAGAATGATTTATGATGTGTAAACTTGATACTTTTGGAATGAATGAAAACTTCTTTTGGCCTGAATTTTTATGAATTGATGCCTCTATCCACCTTTAATAATTGGAGCCAATGAAAAAGAGTGACAGTTGTGAATATACTTTCATCAAACTTTCAAAGAGAAAGAAATATCTTTAGATAACCCAGCCAGAATATATGATGGAACTCGAGTTCCCCTCTTTTTAATAGTAACAAAATTTGACTTGCATATCATGCATCATTTGCTTGAATTCATTGCTTTTCATGCCAGCAAAGGATAAAGATAATTGTAAATATACTTTTGTCAAACCTTCAAAGTAATTTTTTTTATATGTATAATAGAATTCATGCCATGCATTTTTGACTTCTGGTAATTAATAAAAGTTCAAGGATAGCTATTATAAGAAATGAGGTCAATTGAGTCTGTACACTTATAGCACTCGAGCCAGTACCATAATCATGAAAAATGAAGGTGCCAGTTGAATGAACAGAGTAGAAAAGGCCTAAAGAAAGATCAGTAAAACAGTTACGGGAATGCAACAAAACATGAATAGACAACTGACAAAATTAAAACAGATGATAGTGGAATTAACAAAAGAAAAAGAAGTTGTTGAGACACACAGGATAAGGGAGGAAACAGCTATCGAGACACTATTGTATCCATCTAGGTTCACATATGTTCACGATCCCCATGTGTCACAAGCACTTTCAACAACTCATCAACCTTATAGTGGCCATTTTGCCCAGTTACCATCAGTTCAGATAAATGTTAATCCTGGACATACTCCTCATGACTTCACTACTGTGCCTAATATGGATGACCATAAAGAATTGAAAAAATTGAAAAGGGTGCCAAATCCATCAAAAGATATAGTGATAAAAGATAAGTATGATATATTGAAAAGGAGATTGAAACAAATTGAAAGCCATGATGTGTACGAGAATGTTGGCGCCAGTGAACTTAGTCTAGTACCTGATCTTGTTATTCCATCAAAATTCAAAGCCCCAAGTTTTGAGAAGTACGATGAAACGAAATATCCTTTAATACACATTACCATGTACTGTCGAAAAATGACAGGCTACACTCATGATGATAAATTATTGATCCATTACTTTCAAGATAGTTTTACTGGACCTGCAACAAGATGGTATGCTCAGTTAGATCGAAGTAAGATTTACTCTTAGAATGAATTAGCAAGGGCCTTTCTAGCACAATACAAGCATGTTGAAGATATAGTGCCAGATAGGTTGTCCTTACAAAACATGAAGAAAAGATCAACTGAAACATTCAAAGAATATGCACATAGATGAAGAGACATAGTAGCTCAAGTACAATCGCCCTTGTCAGAGAAAGAAATTACTATTTTGTTTGTCAATTCTTTGGACACTCTTTATTATGAAAGAATGATCGGGAATCTTTTTAAAAATTTTTTGGACATGGTGATTTCTGGTGAAATTATAAAAAAATGCAATTAAGAGTGGCAGGATTAAATTAAAAGATGCAACAGATGTTGAAGAAGAAAGTACATCAAAACAAAATAAAGAAGAGGTGCAAGCAATCACGCTGGAGGGGCATCTACCTAATAGTTTTATCCCGTACAATCTTTATCTTGTTTATCAACCCCATCACCCTACCATAAGCTATATCTCTCAAAATCCATATCTTTGCCAACCAAGCCAGCATTTGAGCTTTCCAGCAAACTCTCATCCTTAAATGGTCATTCATGATCTTGTTCCTACATTTGAATCCATCACCCGACCAACAAAGAATTGAAAGAGACTAGGGAATGATCAAGAGAAATTATCCATCCCATTTCTCACCTTTTACCTTTGCTAATAGAAGGTCGATATCTTACTCCTGTGCCTCTGAAAATAACACCAAATCCATCAGCAAAGAGTTATAATCTCAATGATAAGTGTAATTACCATATGGGGGTAACTGGTCACTCAATTGAAAAATACAGGCAGTTGAAAGAAAAGGTTAAAGATCTTATCAAGAATGATATTCTGACTTCGGAGTTAATAGAACAATGAAAGTTGTTGACTCTATTCAATTATCAAATGTGAGAAGTTGAGATGAAGAGGGAGGTGTCAAGTTTTGAAAATTAAGATAGGATGATTTTTTTTTTACTATGTATGTAGGACATGTGCATTGTGTCTCTAGGAGTTATTTGACTTATTTTGGAAGAATTGAATACTTTGGATTTTTTTTCATGCAATTTTCTCTTTATGTATTTGTTTGGATAAAAGTCCAACATAAGTAACTTTCAAAAAAAAAAAGAAAAAAGAGAAAAAGAAGTTTTATTTTGCAATGGTGATGACTATTAGGAAAAAGCTCATCAAATACCTCCATACCTTTTCAAATACTTTCATGTCCCTAATCACTTAAATGATTGGACTCATCAGCCATAACCTTTCAGGGAATGTGAGTTTGAGTTCAAAACTTAAAGGGTCGATAATCTTTTCTTGGGCAAAGAACAAAAGAGATTAATTTTGAAAGTTTGTTTTGAATTTCAAAAATCAAATATTCTTTCAAATTTTCCAATTGATAATTCAATGTGCGTCAAAATTTTGCTATGACCATAGATACAAAAATACTTGAGCCTTTTTCTTAAATAACCTTTGTTCCATGTCTTAAAGCACATTGAGAAAAGAAAAAAAAGAATCTCTTTTTGCCTAAGATAATTTATTTCATACCTTTATATTTTTTCTCTTCCTTTCACCAAGAAAATACCAAAAAATTTTAGAGCCCAAAGAGCCTTTTGAACTATGCGATTGATCTTATGCGACTTGGTCGTCGTTGAAACCTTGAGTAAAAAATATGGGGGATAAAAAAAACAAAAAAACAAAACAAGCAAAAAAAAAGAAAACAAACAAAAGGGACATATTCAATGATTTGCTCTTCTAGCCAAGTGATCATGTTTGAAATGATGAATAGCCATCTTTCTCTATATTTTTCGTACATAAAAATTATCCATTTGCTACCCATTTGAGCTTGTAAAATTTTTTTTTTCCAAAATAAACCTTAGCCAAGGATCATTTTCTACATTAGAGGGTAAAATTGGGATACATTCAAGATTAACTTCAAGAAAAGTATCCGATATTGAAAGCGTCTAACATGCCCTTCGGAGGTGAAAGTCTGGGCTAAAAAGTGAACAAGACTTCAATTGAAATTTTAAGATTCAAGAGAGTGAACAGCCAAAGATGAAGTCAAGTATTTCTAAGGTAAAACAAAGAAACCTTAGAGATAAGAATCTAAAGCTTCACTTAGAATTCGAAAAAAAAGAAAGAAAAAAAGAAAATATGTACCTTAAAAATGAGAATTCAAGGCAAAAAAAAAAGGGGTGAGTAAAGTTGATGAAATTAAAGCCAAATGTTTCAAAAAAAAAAGGTAAAAGAAGAAAGTCAGAGAGTGCTCATTAGGATCCTTGGCCTAATCACCCTGAATAACATATTTCGAGCCTATTTATCCATTCTTTCAAAACCCTTAACCTCGGCCTACATTACACACCCTGAAAAATCCATTTTGATCAAATGTGGATACTTGGATTGAAGAGCAATATCCTTGAATTTGTATATACTTGTTGAATTCTTCATTGATAGAAAAAATATATATAGCTCTAAGGTGAAAACCCCAAAAAGGCAGTTTAGAGCTAAAGTCATTTTTTAGGCCTCATAACGAATTTCATAGTTTCAAGGTTCTATCCGAAATAAAAAGTCTCGATACAAAGCCTATTGAAGGACCAGTACCCATTAAAGACATTCCTTAAAAAAAAAAAATGGCCAGCCTTATCTTCTTCTCAAATCTTGTTTGAAAAGTAATAGCTAGTTTTGACTCACATTTGAGTATCACGTTTTCAATAAAAAAAAAAGTGTTTTAAAAATTATCTCTTTTTGTGAGCCCAAGATGAAATCTTTGCAACCCTTGTCGAGCTTTTTCATGAGATATGCCCACTAGTAAAAGGAGTTGAATTGTCAATTACCCTCCCATCCATAAGCTTTCCAAATAGTGATCACCAACTTTCAAGAGATTCAGAAGTCTTGAATTTTAAATTTTCCATTAATTATGAAAATACTTTATGTGGGGTAATTTTTGATTACTTTTGAAAATTTTTAAGATTATTGAAGCATTTTGTGCGTAATACTGAGATCATTTTTTGGGTAAAAATGAAACAATGAAATTTAAACAAAAATTTTTCAAAAAAAAAAGGCAAGAAGAGTCTTTGCATTTACATCGCTTGCATCTGCATCACAAGAAAGAAAGACATTCATATTTGCATCACTTACATTGGCATTTGTATAAGACATTTGCATTCACACCATAAGAAGAATTTGCATTTGCATCATAGCATCTGTATTTTAAGAAAAGGTATTTGTAGGGGCATCTACATGAAAAGGACATTGTCATTTACATTGTGAAAAAGTCAAATGTATCAAGCATTTGCATTCTTACGTTGGCATTGACATTTGCATCGACATTTTCATTAGCATCATTTGATGAGAATAGACAGTTGTATCATGTTTGTATTTATCAACTTTGTAAGTATTAAAAACAAAAAAAAAAGAGAGAATGTTTTAAAGTCTCTGATTAAGAAGAACTGTTTTCAATCAAGATTTCAAAGCCTCTGTTTAAGAGGAATCAATTTCAATCAAGATTTCAAAGCCTCTGTTTAGAGGGAACCTTCCTCAGAAAAAGACCTTTAAAGTATAAAAAATCTCTGATCAAGTAAAAACCATGTTTAAAAAGATTTTCAAGTTTTTAAAGTTTCATTGCCTCTGATTATGAGGAGCATTCAAAGATTTTGAGATTTGTAAGACTTTTGGGCATGATTTCTAAGACCTCCGAGCATAATTTCGATTCGCGATGTTGTCTCGATCGATTCTTTGTTTCTAACTTACGGTGTTATCCCAATCAATTCTGTAAAACCTCCAGGCATGATTTTTAAGACCTTCGAATAATTCTGTAAGACCTTCGGGCATGATTCTGTAAGACCTTCGGACATGATTTTTAAGACCTTCGGGCATAATTTTGATTCGTGGCGTTGTCTCGATCGATTCTTTATTTTTGACTTACGGTGTTATCTTAGTCAATTCTGCAAGACTTTTGGGCATGATTTTTAAGACCTCCGGGTAATTTTGTAAAATCTTCGGATATGATTTTTAAGACCTCTAAGCATAATTTCGATTCGCGATGTTGTCTCGATCGATTTTTTATTTTTGACTTGCGGTGTTATCCTAGTCAATTCTGTAAGACCTCCAGGTATAATTTTTAAGACCTTCGAGCAATTCTGTAAGACCTCCGGGCATGATTCTGTAAAACCTCCAGGTATGATTTCTAAGACCTTCGAACAAAATTTCGATTCGTGGTATTGTTTCGATTGATTCTTTATCTTTCGACTTACGGTGTTATCTCAGTCAATTCTGTAAGACCTTCGGGTATGATTTCTAAGACCTCCGGGCATAATTTTGATTCACGATATTGTCTCGATCGATTCTTTATTTTTGACTTACGATGTTATCCCAGTCAATTCTGTAAGACCTCCGGACATGATTTTTAAGACCTCCAAGCAATTCTGTAAGACCTCGGATATGATTCTGTAAGATCTCTGAGCATAATTTTTAAGACCTCCGGGCATAATTTTGATTCACGGTATTGTCCCAATGGATTGTTTATTTTTGACTTGCGGTGTTATCCCAGTCAATTCTGTAAGACCTCCGGGCATGATTTTTAAGACCTCCGAGTATGATTCTATAAGATCTTCGAGCATGATTTCTAAGACCTCCAAATATAATTTTGATTCGCGATGTTACCCCGATCGATTCTTTATTTTTGACTTGCGATGTTATCCCAGTCAATTTTGTAAGACCTCCGGACATGATTTCTAAGACCTCCGGGTAATTCTGTAAAACCTTCAAACATAATTTTGATTCGCGGTATTATCCTGATCGATTCTTTATTTCTGACTTACGGAGTTATCCCAGTCAATTCTGTAAGACCTCCGAGCATGATTTCTAAGACCTCCGAACAATTTTGTAAGACCTCTGGACATGATTCTATAAGATCTCTGGACATAATTTTTAAGATCTCTAGGCATAATTTTGATTCGATATGTTATCCCAATCAATTCTTTATCTTTTGACTTACGGTGTTATCCCAATCAATTCTGTAAGACCTCCAGGCATGATTTCTAAGACCTCCAAGTAATTCTGTAAGTCTTCCAGGCATGATTTTGTAAGATCTTCGGGCATGATTTCTAAGACCTCCGAACATAATTTCGATTCGCGATGTTATCTCGATCGATTCATTATTTTTTGACTTGCGGTATCATCTCAATCGTTTTATGTTTTTAAAAACAAAAAACAAAAAAAAAATCACGATTCGGACAAAATCGTTGTCTTTGTCTTTGCCCTATTCCTGATTCTCAGTAATGTGCAAAGAGGGGCAACTTTAGACACCGATTTTATCCGGGTCTATTGTTTTAATTTTAATAATAATATTTTTAATAAAAAACAAAATAAAATAATTATTAATAAACAAAAAAAATAAACAAACAAAAGAAACAAAAAATGGCAGAAAGTAGGGCGGCTAATGCCTAGCACTAACCACCCTGTAGTCACCACTACAGCCCCGACTAGCCACCCTACAGCCCACCTCCTACCACTCTCTATAGCCACTCCTACAACATCATTTGCTCCTTAAAAAATCTCTACTTCTTCCCCATTAGGGGCTGGGATCTCTTTTTCAACATCTCTCTCGGACCCCCTCTAAAAAAAAAAGAAGCCTTCGATCAGACCCCTCTCGAATCCCCTTCGACCGCTCTCTGGAACGTTCACTAAAACAGAAAAGAATACCCATTCATCTTACCCCCACGAAACCTTCGAGCTCAGATAGTTCTTCACCTCTACACATACTACCCTTAGCACCCTCTCATTTCTACCTCAAACACCAAGCCATACTTTTCCTTCAACAACCCCAAACACCCCCCAAAATACCTAAAACAGAAATGCAAAAACAGAAACAAAAACCAAAAACAACACAGTCCTCGCCTACAGCGAGGAACCATCAGCGCCGAGCTCCCTGCAAGAACAAAAAGAATCAGATCAGCCTTCGTTTTACAAAAAAAAAAGAACAAAAAGAAAATAGCAAAATCAGGAAAGTTCAAACCTCGATCTACGTCGATCAGGGCTTATTCTCCGAAAAGGACCTCGGATCTGAACTTAAGAGGCCGAGAAGAGCGTCGCGTGAATTTTGGTGATTTTTGACCATCGGTGACCATTATCGGCGGCGACCAGGCGGTAACCGGTGTGGTGCTCCAACGGTCGGACGGTGAGATGGCTGGACCTCTCCCCTAGAGCTCTCTCCCCTCCCCCATTTTTTTTCTGAAACAGAAACCGAATGAACAAAAATAAAATTTTCGGTTATATATAAAAGACTAAGGAGCAAAACGACGTCGATTCGGTCAATGAGGATCTGCGCGTTGACTTGGATCCGACCCGAGATCCATGCAACTCGACCCGTGGACCTACTCTTCCAATAGCTGTTGATCGATCCAATTGAACCGGTTTGAACCGGACCGAACCGTAGATCGCTCAGTCGAACCACGTGTCGAACCGACTTCTTTTCGATCCAGTCCGGTTTAGGTAAAAAAAATTTTTTTTTGAATTTTCTAATTTTTTTTATATTTTAAGTATTTTTTTTATTGATGCGTGATAAATTCTTAAATTTGATGGAATAAATGTTTAATTGTTTGAATAATAATAAAATTAAAAATAAGTAATAATTAAAAATATATATTAAAAATGCTAAAAAAAATAGTTTTTATTATTTTTCCTGCCTAGATATTGGAGGGAATAAAAAAAAATTTTTTTAACAGATAATTCCACCTAGATGTTGGGGAATTGTTATTAATAAATTTTCATAAAAAGATATATAAGAAATTTTTAATTAGTTTTCAAAAATTATAAAAAAATTGAACTTGCTTCGAAAGTTCGCCTAGATGATGGGGATTTTTAGAGATGTTTGCGTTTTACTTAAACCCTAAACTTAAACCCCTAAAATCCAAAATCCCTTAAATCCAAACCCCTAAAATCCAAAATCCTAAAATCCGAAATCCTAAAATCCAAAATCCCTAAAATCCAAACCTTTAAATCAAAACCCCAAACTTTAAAACCCAAACCCTAAAATCTCCAAACTTTAAAATCAAAACCCTAAACCTTCCATATCCTAAAATTCAAGCTTTAAAACCTTCTAAACCTTAAAACCTCTACTCAAGCCCTTACTCAAAATCTCCTAAAAATCCTAAGGACACGTGTGAAAATTCTATTCGAAGCAATTTGTTTTTGAATGCTGCCTAGATGATGAGGTATTTAAGAAATTTTACTTCATTCAGTCTTGTCACACGATTTCTTAATTCGCATTAATAATAAGATTAATAAATAAAAAGTATAACAGTAAATTGGGATCTTAAATATAAACAGTCACACCTAAGCTCTGCCTAGATATTGGAGAGTCAGAATGGCCTCATTATACTTAAGAATCCAACTTTTAAATTGCATCTCATCCTGTATAACATTCATCGGTATACATACGTTAGCATGTTATCATTGATAATTATCTGCATTATTCTCTCTTTAATTTACTATTCAATGATAAAATATTTTATACTAAAAAAAGAATATACTAAAAAAAAATCTTTTTATGATATTACAAAATAAAATAAAAATAACATTCTGAAAGAAATAATTCTTGGTACTCTGCCTAGATGTTGGAGAGTCACCAACAATTTTCTATAAAGAGCGTTATTTCATTTTAAGGATTATTGTGTTAAATCTTAAGCGAAAAGAGTTATTTCAAATTCTGCCTAGATGTTGGAGAATTTTAAGATAATTCTTTAACTTAAAGATTTTTTTCACTATTTCTATATAAAAATTTTAGCAAAAATATTTTTTTAAAATAAAGGAAATTAGTGTTAAATTTCAAATTAAAATCATTTTTATCCAACATCGAAAATAGTGCGTAATTAAATGATACCAATTTATGGGCGTTGTGGGAGTGCTAATCCTTCCCCACACGTAACCGACTCCCGGACCCAACCTGATTTTTCGCAGATTGAAATTTATCTTTTTGATAAACTTTAAACTCGTTTTTATAGTTTTATTAAAAGGATAAACTTTTGGGTGACCAATCACACCCTAACAAAGATTGGTGGCGACTCTCCCCTTTTATTTTTCTCGATTTTAAAACATCATCTTTTACGTCTGGTGATCCCAAAATCATTACGACATGTATGAGATAATTCTTTTACTTAAATATTATTTGATATATCAATAATGAAGTTTTTTTTTTTTAACTTCACAAATAGATTTATATAATTATCATGCATTTATTTATGTAAAACAAGTACACAATGAAATCTTAGATCTAAATCTCATTATGTGTGGATTTGATTGTCTAATTATATTTTAGTTTGTTAGTTAATTATTTAGCTATTATTAGGGGTGTAATCGATCAAGTTCTAGTCGATATAGTATTAAGCTCAAGCTCAAGCTCGATTTGAAATTCGAGATTCGAAACTTAATTCGAATTCAATCAAATTCTATTTTTTTAGTTTGAACTCAACTCAAAATAAAAATTGAGCTATTTAAGCTGGCTTAATTAGGCTCAATTAGTATATAAATATAAGCTTGATTCTTATATTCGTTAAAACTCAAGCTCAAGATTGAGTTTGAGATATTTTATTAGTTAAAATAATTAAAATATATTAAAATATAAAAACTCGATTAGCTCGTGAGCTATTTGAGTTTGGTATAAGAATGCTCAAACTTGACTCAATCAATAAGTTTAACTATTTAAGCTCGAGCTCAACTCGATAATAACTGAGTCGAATTCAAATTTTATTCAAATCGAATCCGAGTTGTTTGTGAATACTAATATATTATTTACACTCTTAGCTATTATAACTTGATTATAATATAATAGGTGATCATTCAGTTAATTATATGAATGTAGTATTTGATTATAATTGTTATTTCCAAAAAAAATCCATTAGAGGCGAATTCAAATGGAACAATAGAGTATTTATGTACACCTCCAAATAATGAAAGTAAAAAAATTTAAAAGAAATTTTTTTTTGAATCTTTTTTCATTTATAAAATTGATAATCGATCTTTTATATATATTATAGGTGGACATTTTTGAAAAAAAAATCATAAATTTGTTACTAAAAACCATTTGTATTGAATAATAATCCTAATGTTCAGGAGTTTATATATTATGAATGTCCGTGTCATTTATCTAAACTCACTGTAAATTTTAAAATTTCTATCATGGACGCATAGGATTATTTTCTAAAAATGATAAGAATTCAGAACCCAAGTCCATCACTACTAGGTTAAAAGCTAAAGGGCAATCTCAACTCTAGCATTTTCCAAACAAAAGAACTAAAGCTAACTCTAGCTAAGGGGCATCAAATATAGGAAGATAAATATACCAACTGACCCCTCATTTAGGAGAATTCATTTGCTCGTACTTACTATTCCTATAGCTAAAAAAAATTGACTCTATATATATAATTCCACCAACCCTCATTTATGTCTCAACATGTCTTTTTATAATGCCTTAATCACTATTCCATTAAACACCAAATTTATACAAGGAAAACATAAATTCCTATGATAATCTTCTTTGTAAACACCATTTTATTATTTTTATTATTATTATTTATTTAATTTTTTTTCTTTTTCTCGTTTTCTGCGTTTGTCTTCTTCTCTTTTCTTCTTCTTTCTTTCCTTCTTTCTTTTCTCTTCTTCTTCATCCTTATCCTATTCAAATCTAGTGCATTAAATACACAATCCCTAAAGTCAAAATCACCGTAGCTAGCTGCCAACAGCCGATCGATAAGCCGCCAATCACGAACGGCAGACGTGATTTTTCAGTTGAAAAATGGGATTCAAATCTTAGAAGATCTAAGATTTGAATCCCAACAAGCTCTATAAATAGAGCTTGTTATCTGCAAATAAGAAGGCAGAACGGAAGTAAAAACGAAAAAAAAAAAGAGAAAATTTTGTTGAAAATTTTTTTTTGCAAAAACACAAAAAAAAAGCAAAATCACAGTCCCCAAGCAGGGGAACCCAGCGTCAGAAAAGCCACTTACAAAAAAAAATATCAGTCGATTCTGTCCAAAAGAAAGAGAAAAGAGACCGAAACTTTGAGCCCCGATCTACGTCGATCGAAGTTGTTTCCAGTGAAAAGAAGATCAGATCAGGGAAAATCGCATCGAAGAGAACCACTAGAAGAATTTTGACATTTTATGACGATCGAAAACCATCGGCAGCTACTGTCGGTAGCGACCCAGATGGCGGCCAGTGTGGTGGTTCGACGATCGACCGGCGAGTTCACCCCAGAGCTCTCTTCTTTTTTTTTCTAAAAAATCGAAAGAATGAACCAAAAATTTTTTTTTCAGTTATTTATAGAAAACATTAAAAACAAAACGACGTCGTTTTGAGCATAGGACCAAAACGATGCCGTTTCACCCAAGGAAGATTCGCACGTCAACCCGCAACCCGACCCGGGGTTCGTGCACTAGACCTGACGACCCGCTTCCCATCAGCCTCTGACCGGTCTGACTGGACCAGAACTGAACCTCCCAGATCGAATCGATATTGAACCGTTGATCCACCCAAACCGAACCGAACCGTCGAATCGAACCTCGCGTTGACCAGACTGTTGACCGATCCGATTCAGGTAAAAAAAATTTTTTTTTTGAATTTTTTTTGAATTTTTATATATTATTTTATTAATATTTATGCATATTAAAATATTTGTATTTGTTAGATTAAATGATGAAATTGTGGTTAAAATTTTTTTGTATAATTATGTTAATTTTTAAAATAAACTTAAAAAAATAATATAAAAATACAATTAATAATAATACTAAACTAATAAAAAATGTAGGAAAAAGAAATTTTTATCCGACGATGAGATTCAAAGGTATTTCGAGTAGTGATGCCTACGAAATCTCTAGGTGAAAAGATTTTTTTTAAATACTACCAGTGTATTGGAGTATTTATAAAAAAATTTTCAACATAATAAAATTTTTTTTTAAAAAAATAATAAATAAAAATTGATTAATATATAAAAAATATAAGTAATAAAAATGAGAAGAAAAGAAATTTAATCCAATGATGGGATTCTAAAAGTATTTCGAGTAGAGATGCTTTAAGAAATCTCTAGGTGAGAAGATTTTTTGTAAAATATTACCAGCGTATTGAAATATTTATAGAAAATCTTCAATATAATTAAATTTCTTTTTCTTCAAAATTTTAATTTTAAATAAAAATATTAATAAAATAATTAATAAAATTTCTAACAAAGGAGAATGAAATGTGTGCATAAACATGGTAACATTTTGCATTGCATGCATAACATTTTTTACGAAAAATAAATTCGAGCCTCCAAAGATGAGATTCTAAGATATTCCGAGAAGCGATGCCTACGAAATCTTTAGGTGAGAAAAAGTTCTTCTAATGTTACCAACGTACTAGAACATTTTAAGAATTATTTCAATAAAAAAGTTTTAATTTATTTTTCTCGAGAATAATTTTTTTTAATAAATAAAAAAATCAAGGAAATTATTTTTCGAACACTGAAAATTGGATTATTTTTATCAAAATCAAAGGATAACACGTTGTTAATTAGTATCATTTTTAACGGACGTTGTGGGGGTGCTAATCCTTCCCCACGTGTACTCGACTTTCGAACTCAGACTGTTTCGCAAACCATAAAATTATCTTTTTAATAAATTTTAAAATGATATGTTTTAGTAGGTGATCAATCACATCTAACCAAAAAAGATTAGTGATGACTCTGTTATTTTTTATTTCGTTTTCAAATTTGTCAGACGAACACAAAATCGTTACGACATTTTTATTGTACTTTGCCATTTTAACTTTTTTTTTTCCTTTACCACAACAAATACTACCATTTAATACCCACGATGATTACGTCAGTTGGAAAGTAAAATAAATCTTTGTTTTATTTGATATAAAAAAAAATCTTAGTTTGAAAATAAGTAACAAAATTATAAATGATAAGATTTGAATTATAAAATTATTAAATACTACTATTTAAGTTAATTATATAAATCGATTGAATTAAGTTTTGAGTTTAAAATTAAAAGAGTTTTCCTCATTATCAATCAAAGTTCAACATTTGTAAAAAATATTTCAAAAATAAAATTTTTAATGCACATTAAAAAATGGGCTCTTATGTTCCCTTGAGGAAGAGATTAGATTGGATCAAAGTTTGGGATACTTATAATTGTATTATCAATATATATACATTAAATTAAAGATTAAATTTTTATTAAAAAAATTTATTTGATAGACCTTTTATTATTGTCAAAGTGACTTTATATTATGGACATGTTTCATTCTCATTTCATGCCCTTCATACCAATACTTAAATTTTCACATGCAAAATATCATGTGTGAATGAGGGTTATGAATGTGAAGTATATAATAATAAGATTAAAAATTTCCAATTAAAAGGGGTAAAACAACAAAGAGATTTAATGCGAAATATTTCATTTTAGTCGACGGTATGCAATATAGTTTTTATTAATTTATTGATTCTTATAGGAATTTTATTCTATAACCCTTCATTTGTGGCAAACAAATTAGAACATTGGAAGTCACATTAGTGTTGGGTTGAGCAGAAACATTAGGGACAAATGTGTTTCTTCCTCAAAATATTTGTGGTTCTAGTGAAACATTTCATCATGAGTCTATTGTTGATATACTCCTTTTTTTTTTTTTCTTTTTTTTTTTTCTCAACTTGGCGATGTCGTTAATTAGGCCTTTGGAATAATTAGTTGAGTCATTGGGACCATGAATATAAAATTCGTAAACAATTTATTTGCATCTTGTCTAATCTTAATTTAGAAATAAACATATACTCTTTCTGTCTCAAATTAAAAAATTTATATTTGCATGTTCTTTTAAGAGGAAAAAATTACTTAAATTTTTTTTACATTAAAATTTGAGGATATTTTAATGCAAATTAGTAAGGAATACATGAATCATATTTTTTTATGAAGTTACAAATACAATTATGGTAAAATATTAAATCTATGTAAGAAATCATTGAATTAAATTAGACAAACAAGCAATGGACATCTACCAAATCAGTACATAATTAGATAAATCTAATATAAAGTTGTATCAAATTCACACACAATGGAGGTTGAACCTGAAATGTTGAAGTTATGTTAAGATAAAGTGCTAAAAGGAAAATTAAAATTAATTACAAATGGAGGGGAAAATATAAAATAGTGAAAGAACGGTATTGAGAAATTATTTTATCTATTGTTAGTAGAATTTTTAAACTCTACAAACAAGGTTTGTAAAGTGACATATACCCTTTAAAATATATTAAAAAAATTTAATCACAAAAAATATACGATTTAATCTTTTAACCTCACTTGTAAAGTTAAAAAAATTTCACTAACAATATATGCAACTAATTTGTCAACTAAGCAATGCTTTTTTAGGGGATTTACTAGAAAGGTAGGTGGTCCTGTGTGCAGGCAAAAATTGTTCACTTTCCTTCTTGAAATGGCAACATACCTAACCATCGAGGCCAAACTCCATTGTTGAGCATTTGCCATTTGCAATTGTATAATTTACATGTAAATTAATAATCGATCGTTTTATTAAAAATTTTTAATTTGGAGAGAGATAATTATAATTTGATGCCTCCATATTTGTGAAGATGCTATTACAAAATTACAAATTATGAGGATTTAAATCCCAAATCTTGGATTTAAAAGGCAGTTACCCCTTTTAAAGGACAAAACTAGATATTAAACTATTTTTTAATTTGTTTTTTTATTATTAAATTTATTAAAATTAATGGTTAAAAAAATATAAAACTAAAAAAGAGTTACACTACTCTCCGGTAAATATAAATATATATATATATATATATTTATGATGACTCTTTATATATATATGTATATATAAGGAAGGATCAACTTAGGTAAAAAAGTTTTTCACTTTTTAATCATTGATTTTAATAAATTCAAAGGATGAGATTAAATTAATTTTTTTTATTTTATTTGTTCATTCATCTTTTAGATGTATTGAAATCAATAATTAAAAAAAGTACTAAAAAATTTTACATTAGTATAAATTGATCAATTCTTATATCTATATGTATATATATAAATTAAAAAGGTTTTAAATATTTTTTTAATTATTGATTTCAATAAATTTAAGAGATGAGAGAAACAAGTAAAAATATAAAAAAAATAGTTTAATCTAATTTTTTAGATATATTAAAATCAATGGTTAAAAAGTGTATAAAACTTTTTTAGCTTTACATTGTATAAGGTGATCTTTCGTCATATATTATATATATATATATATATATATATAAGAAGAGGGATCAATTTACACAAAAAAAAATTTTACATATTTTTTATAAACATTAATTTTAATAGATATAAAAAATGAGATTAAACCCTTTTTTGTTTTTCTTTTTTTCACTTATCTCTCTCATCTTTGGATTTATTAAAATCAATAATTAAAAAAAGTATAAAACTTTTTAGTTTCACACTAATATAAGTTGATCACTCCTCCCCTCTCTCTCTCTATATATATTTCTTTGATTTAAGGGAAACTCAATAATTTATATAAAAAAATGAGCTGCCAAATTCTAATCATTTGAAGATATAATAAAGGAATGATTTAATAGTAATTAAATCCTAAACCATAGCAGTGTTTATTAGAATCTATGCAAAACATAAGAAAATTACTTACGATACAATCGATGAAATTTCTAAATCTAATATATATATATATATATATATATTATATTATATTACAACATACAAGATTATATGATCAAAATTGCTTATGTGGATGCTTAGATAGATAATCTCTTTTAATGACACATAGGATAATATTTATATTATTTTATTTATCAAATAAATTTTTTTAATAAATTATTTAAATTTAATATTTTGGATAATTATTTAAATTGAAATCAATATCTATCTAACATTGAAATTTTTGCATAAGATTTGAATTCAAATATATTAAATCATAATTTATCTTTTCTTTTTAAACTTAATGGCAGTTCCAAATATATATACTCAATAAAATTTTATTTTTTGTCAAATAATTTTATTTAATAAATTATTTAAATTTAATATTTTTAGATAATTATTTAAATTCAAAACAAAATCTATCAACAATTGAAATTTATTTAATAGATTATTTAAATTTAATACTCGTAGATAAGTTAATGAATTATTGACTAGAAAGCATGTATTTTTAAAGTAATAAAAGCTTACATCTTTATATGAAAATATGAGACCTTTGAATGTTGATAAAAAAAGTTAGATAAAAATATGTTTTTGCTTTACAAACAAATATAATGTTTTATTCTAATATATATATATATATATGTATATATATATATTATTACAACATGCAAGACTACATAATCAAAATTACTTATGTGGATACCTAATTGGATAATATCTTCTAATGACATATAGGATAACATTTATATTTTTTATTTATCAAATAAAATTTTTAATTATTTATTTAAATTGAATATTTTGGATAATTATTTAAATTGAAATCAATATCTATCTAAGATTGAAAATTTTGCATAAAATTTGAATTCAAATATATTAAATCATAATTTATCTTTTCTTTTTAAATTTAATGGAATTCCAAATATATATACTTAATAAAATTTTATTTTCTGTGAAATAATTCTATTTAATAAATTATTTAAATTTTAAATTTTTAGATAATTATTTAAATTCAAATCAAAATCTATCAAAAATTAAAAATCTTTTAATAGATTATTTAAATTTAATACTTTTAGATAAGTTAATAAATTATTAACTAGAAAGCATGTATTTTTAAAGTAATAAAAGCTTACATCTTTATATGAAAATATGAGACATTTGAATTGTGATAAAAATATGTTTTTGCTTTGAAAACAAATATAATGCTTTATTTATGTTCTAATTCAAATATTTTTATATTATATATTTGGTTAATTTATTTGTTTCTCTCTAGTCAATAACTTTTTTTTAATTTTGCTTAGATTGATTATAATTAACTTTTTGTATTATATATTTTTTTGTTTTATTCATTTCTTCAATGTTTTTATTTTCTGTTAATTTATTAACATATTTACTTTTATTATTGTATATTTAATCTTGACAAATTAATATATAAATTTATATTCTCTATTTCCTTTTGCTATACTTTTTTATTATTGAATTTTTTTGTCTACAATGGATGATATGATAAGAATGATGATCACTACCATATCTAATTCACAAAAAATACTATCAATTATGTTAAAAATGATTAAAAATAAAAAAAAATTTGAAAATTTTTTTTTAAGCATAACATAAAGAATTATTGTTTCCCTTTTATCTAAAAAATAACTTTTTTTTTGTTGACATGTATGGAAATAATTGTTAGCCTAATATATTTGTGTAATAATTACTTATGTAAAAAATAAAAATCGATAAAAAGCAAATGATTATAACAAAATTAATAATTGTGTTTGTTGTTCAATCAAATATATATATATATACACCACCTAATCAACAATAAGATAAAAACAATTATTAATTTTAACTATTTAAATATTAATTCATGATATTTTATCAAACAAGAAAAAAACGGTAGCAAAATTTTTAGTATTTAACAAATAAATTGAAGAAAATTGAGTCCAAGTGCCCAATTATTGATGATTGTGTTTGAAAATTTGGACCAAAACTCAATGGTCCAAGCTAAGTTTGAGCCTAAATCAAACAGGCTCTGTGCCCAAGTTCGCAAAAATCTAATTTGATGACAAACCAATGCGAATAGGGTCAATTCGCCACACCAAGTTAAAGCCTACCAAAAGCTGTGTTTCACCCTTGCCTCATTGCCAATTGGGAAAAAGATTTTGGCTTTTGAACCAAAATGCTTGGCTTCCATACGGCAATGCAAAAGCATTTCTGGACATTATAGTTTCAAAAAACAAATATATCAAACGATGCATAAATTGTTAACTTTATAGTTTTCAAATTCTATTAATTTAAAATAAAAAATTACTTATTAATAAAATAATATAAAAAATGGAGCATGAGTTTAGAAAATTTTGTTCAGGACCCAACTTAAGTTAGGCTAGTTCGGTAATCTAACCCATAAATATATCCATCCAAACAAATTTTAAGTTATTTTTTTAATTTAAAATTTAATTTAATTAATTTACACAATTATTTTTAAAATAAAATATTTCATAAATTTGAAATTTATATCTTATGTATTTTTTTTTTTTCAAATTATGACTACGACTTCATATGTATAAAAAAATTTAAAAGAAAAGAAGTATTCCAACTACTTTTTGGACTAAAAAACTAAAATTAATAAAAACACTTATCATTCAATTAAATGTGATATGCGGATATTGAATTTTACATAAGGTGTTTTTGTTTTAATAAACGTTGGATCTCTATTGCTAAGAAGGGTAACAACGAGCAACATTGTTTATTTTTCTCTTGGATTGTAATTTGTAAATGAGTTTTTTTTTTTAATAAAAAAAATTTTCAATCTTAAAATAAATGAAGTGGTTACAAATAATAAAATTAAAATATCAAATTTATTAATATTTTTAAAAATAATTATATGAATTAATTGAATTATATTTTTTTCAACTTCTTAAAGAGCTAGTAGTAGAGGTCATTCTCATTAATGAAGCCAGCTTAGTTGAAGTCCCCAATCGAAATGAAAATTAAATGGAAGAAAGAACAAATTAAGAAAAGCAAAAAGTTGACCACATTAAAGGGAATTGAAGAGCTTTAAGATTGAAGCAAACGCCAAAAAGGCACCACCAGGCACGGCTGCCAGCGCGGCTTGTCAGTCGCCTCCGCCAGTGTGTTGGACACGTGTTGTAATCAATGTCTTTGACGTTCATGCAATTATGGAACATGCATTGGTTTCATTTGGGACTCGGAATTTCCAATTCCATTAATGCAATGCATGGGCCATCACAGTGCTTTGTTATATTGTGATGTATTATTGTACGGATTCGGTTATCGTGTGACTATAACCTTTGATTAAGAGTTATTTAATTATTATTTTATAATTTTTGTATGTAATGTATTATTTTTATTAAATTAAAATATTTATTAATTGCTTTTTTTTTTTAATTTCACTTTAATCTTTGCCTAATGACATTGATTAATATTTTCCTAATTATATAATGGCTAGATTTTAAAACACTATTAGGACGTTTCCATAATTGATATGTTTTTTCCATTGAAACATGTTACGGTTAAAAACTTAAGATGAAGTTTTTTAATTTGAAATTAGAAGCCGAGTTTTGAAGAAAGATTAGGGTCTTTTTAATTATAAAAATAAATTTATTGTGTATGAGATAATTCTTTTACTTAAAATATTATTTGATATATCAATCATGAAGGCTTTTTTTTAACTTCACAAATAGATTTATATAATTATCATGTATTTATTTATGTAAAACAAGTACGTGTTGAAATCTTAAGTCTAAATCTCATTGTGTGTGGATTTGATTGTCTAATTATATTTTAGTTTGTTAGTTAATTATTTAGTTATTATTAGGAGTGTAATCGATCAAATTTTAGTTGATATAATATTAAGCTCGAGTTCGAGCTCGATTAAAAATTTGAGATTTAAAACTTAACTCAAATTCAATCGAGTTCTATTTTTTTAACTCGAACTTGACTTAAAATAAAAATTGAACTACTTAAGCTTACTTAATTAGACTCAATTAATATATAAAAATAAGTGTTTTCTTATATTCGATAAAAATTTAATTATTTGTATTCAAGCTCAAGCTCGAGATTAAGTTTGAGATATTTTATTAGTTAAAATAATTAAAATAGATTAAAATATAAAAGCTTGATTAGGCTTGTGAGCTATTTGAGTTAGATATAAGAATGCTCAAACTTGACTTATTCAATAAGTTGAACTATTCGAACTTGAGTTCGACTCGATAATAAATGAGTCGAATTTGAATTTTATTCGAATCGAATTCAAGTAGCTTATGAATACTAATATATCATTTATATTTCTAGCTATTATAACCTGATTATAATATAACATGTGATTATTCAATTAATTATATAAATGTAATATTTGATTATAATTGTTATTTTTCAAAAAAATCCATTACAGGCGAATTCAAATGGAACAGTACAGTATTTATGGACACTCCCAAATATTGAAAATAAAAAAAATTTAAAAGAAAATTTTTTTTATTATTTTTTCATTTATAAAATTGATAATCGGTCTTTTTTATTATATTATAAGTGGACATTTAAAAAAAAAATCATAAATTTGTTACTAAAAACCATTTGTATTGAATAATAATCCTATTTATATATTATGAATATATGTGTCAGTTATCTAAACTCACTGTAAATTTTAAAATTTCTGTCATGGATGTATGGGATTATTTTCTAAAAATGATAAGAACTCAGAACCCAAGTCCATCACTGTTAGGTTAAAAGCTAAAGGGCAGTTTCAACTCTAGCAGTTTCCAAACGAAAGAACTAAAGTTAACTCTAGCTAAGGGGCAGTCAAATATAGGAAGATAAATATACCAACTGACCCCTCATTTAAGAGAAGTCATTTGCTTGTATTTGCTATACCTATTGCTAAAAAAACTGACTCTATATATATAATTCCACCGACCCTCATTTATGTCTCAACATGTCTTTTTATGATGCCTTAATCACTATTCCATTAAGCACCAAATTTATAATGAAAACATAATTTCCTATGATAATCTTCTTCTTGTACTTTGCCATTTTAACTTTTTTTTTCCTTTACCACAACAAATACTACCATTTAATACCCACGATGATTACTTCAATTGGAAAGTAAAATAAATCTTTGTTTTATTTGATTAAAAAAAAAGTCTTAGTTTGAAAATAAGTAAGAAAATTACAAATGATGAAATTTGAATTACAAAATTATTAAATATCACTACTTAAAATAATTATATAGACCGATTGAATTAAGCTTCGAATTCAAAGTTAAAAGAGCTTTTTTCATTATCAATCAAAGTTCAACATTTGCAAAAGTATTTCAAAAATAAAATTTTTAATGCACATTAAAAAATGGGCTCTTATGTTTCCTTGAGGAAGAGATTCAATGGGATCAAAGTTTGGGGATACTCATAATTGTATTATCAATATATATACATTAAATGAAAGATTAATTTTTTATTAAAAAAATTTATTTGATAGACCTTTTATTATTGTCAAAGTGACTTTATCTTATGGACATGTTTCATTCTCATTTCATGCCATTCACAGTAAAACTTAAATTTTCACATGCAAAATATCATGTGTGAATGATGGCTATGAATGTGAAGTATATAATAAGATTAAAAATTTCCAATTAAAAGGTGTAAAACAACAAAGAGATTTAATGCAAAATATTTCATTTTAGTCGACGGTATGCAATATTGATTTTGTTGATTTATTGATTCTTATAAGAATTTTATTCTATAAGCCTTCATATGTGGCAAACAAATTAGAACATTGGAAGTCACATTAGTGTTGGGTTGGGCAGAAACATTAGGGACAAATGTGTTTTTTCCTCAAAATATTTGTGGTTCTAGTGAAACATTTCATCATGAGTCTATTGTTGATATACTCCTTTTTTTCTTTCTTTTTTTTTTCTCAACTTGGCGATGTCGTTAATTAGGCCTTTGGAATAATTAGTTGAGTCATTGGGACCATGAATATAAAATTCGTAAACAATTTATTTGCATCTTGTCTAATCTTAATTTAGAAATAAAAATATACTCTTTCGGTCTCAAATTAAAAAAATTATATTAGCATGTTCTTTTAAGAGGAAAAAATTATTTAAAATTATTTTTACATTAAAATTTAAGGGTATTTTAATGCAAATTAGTAAGGAATACATGAATCATATTTTTTTTATGAAGTTACAAATACAATTATGGTAAAATATTAAATCTAGAAATCACTGAATTAAATTAAACAAACAAGCAATGAATATGTAACAAATCAGTACATAATTAGATAAATCTAATGTAAAGTTGTATCCAATTCACAAACAATGTAGGTTGAACCTGAAATTTTGAAGTTATATTAAGATAAACCGCTAAAAGGGAAATTAAAATTAATATGGTGGGGAAAATATAAAATAGTGAAATAACGGTATTGAGTTTTTTTTTTTTTTTTGATAAAAGTATTGAGTAATTATTTTATCTATTGTAGTAGAATTTTTAAACTGTACAAACAAGATTTGTAAAGTGATATATACCCTTTAAAATATATTAAAAACATTTAATCACAAAAAAATATATGTATCAATCTTTTAACACTTGTAAAATTAAAAAATTTTAAGAACAATATATGCAACTAATTTATCAACAAAGCAATGCATTTTTAGGGGATTTACTAGGAGTGGTCCGGTGTGTAGGTAAAAATTATTCACTTTCCTTCTTGAAATGGCAACATACCTAGCCATCGAGGCCAAACTCCATTGTTGAGCATTTGCCATTTTTTAATTGTATAATTTACATGTAAATTAAAAATTGATCATTTTATTAAAAATTTTTAATTTGGGGAGAGATAATTATAATTTGAGGTCTCCATATTTGTGAAGATGCTATTACAAAATTACAAATTATGAGGATTTAAATCCCAAATCTTGGATATATGTTTAGTACAATTCTCGAGAACTTGAAATCATATATCCCAACAAAGGTCCTATATCTTTGCTAATTAATCAACTCATATATATATATTTGTTTTATTATGGTTAATATGTTGTAAATAACCATTTGGCATGTTGAGGTCAAAAGTAAATTTGACAATTCGTGTCATCATGTTATATAAAATATTATATTCATATAAATTTTTTATAAAAATCGCGTGTCATAATTTATATAAATAAAAAAATATAAAATAAATTTTTTATTTTATTAAATTTATTTATAATTTTTTTAAAATTTTAAGACATGTTATTTTTGTATCTTTTATTTGTATTATTTTCATATCGTATCACTATATCATATTTTAAATTTTAAATATAATAAAAAGCTGTTTGAATTTATAACAATTCAAATTAGTGCACAACCAAATAATTATCAAATATGTTGTAAATATTATGAGTCGAATGACTTATCAAATATGCAAATAAGCCTACTCTTCTCCAGAGGGCAAATCATCCATGTGGCGGCTACGGGGAGCATCCAATTTTGCATATTCATTTCATAAACCCAAATGAAAAAAAAAAAAAAAAAAAAAAGGTTGAACAGGCCTTTTTCCGGGACAATTTGAGGGCCACGGTCCCTACTTCCTATTTAGCTCCTTTATTAAGTTTCTGCTTTTCTAAGCTATGGTTTATTCAAATCTCTTCATAGCTGCCAGCACTAGATTTTCATGAGTTGACCATTGGTATTATGTTTTAGGGACCAGATCTTGGCAGTTACCCCTTTTAAAGGACAAAACTAGATATTAAACTATTTTTTAATTTGTTTTTTTATTATTAAATTTATTAAAATTCATGATTAAAAAAATATAAAACTAAAAAAAGAGTTACACTACTCGCCTGTAAATATATATATATATATATATATATATGTATATGTAAGGAAGGATAAACTTAGGTAAAAAAGTTTTACATTTTTTAATCATTAATTTTAATAAATTCAAAGGATGAGATTAAATTAATTTTTTTTATTTTATTTGTTCATTCATTTTTTAGATGTATTGAAATCAATGATTAAAAAAAGTATTAAAAAGTTTTACATTAGTATAAATTGATCAATTCTTATATCTATATGTATATATATAAATTAAAAAAGTTTTGCATATTTTTTTAATTATTGATTTCATTAAATTTAAGAGATAAGAGAGACAAGAAAAAATATGAAAAAATAGTTTAATCTAATTTTTTAGATATATTAAAATCAATGGTTAAAAATGTTGCGCCTGAAGCAATAATCACAACAATACAGAAGCAATAGACAACAATCAATAATCAAATGCGCAGAAAAATAAAGCACACCAAGATTTACGTGGAAAACCCTCCAGTGTAGAGGGAAAAAACCACGGGCCGCCAGAAAAATCTTCACTATCAAATAATAGTTATACAAAGTTCTTCTCTAGCTAAAACTAGAGCTAATCAACAACTAGAGAAACAATTGGAGAAATCTCACCAAATAAGTGACTCAACAAATACACCCTGGATTTGTTCCTAGAGAGCTTCAAATCCGATCTTCACCGTTCAGAATGTCAAACTCTGAATCATAAACCTCCTGACAAGGTTCCAACTCAATCGGACCACGGATCGACTTCCGTTCAACCAACTCTCCCTTCTCCTTTTTCTTTCTCTGCTTTTCCTGGCTTTTCTTCTTTCTCTGCTTGGTTGTCGACACACACCTTAAACAACCCCACCTCTTTTTTATTAAGTAGCTAGGGCTCTGTGTAAAATAAAAGATCAAGGCCCATGGCCTTTACTTGGTCCAAAACCACTTACATGGGACTGGACCCCATTTTCCTAACAATCTCCCCTCCAGCCCATTAGGAGGAGATTCATCACCATAGCAATTTCATTTGGAACTTACCTTGGCCAGGGAACTCATTCCGGCCAAGTTACTGCAAAGCTCAAGCTTTTCCCTGGGAAGTATCTTAGTCAACATATCTGCCACATTTTTATCAGTATGGACTTTCTTCAATAGCATCTGCTGTTCTTCAATCACTGAACGTAACCAATGATATCTAACATCAATGTGCTTTGTTCTAGCATGGTACATGGTATTCTTACTCAAATCTAAAGCACTCTGGCTATCACAAAATACCACATACTCTTTCTGATTCAACCCCAATTCAAAAAGAAAACGTTTCATCCAAAGCATTTCTTTACATGCTTCAGTTGCTGCAATATACTCAGCTTCTGTAGTTGACAAAGCAACACACTTCTGCAACTTAGACTGCCAAGATACAGCTCCTCCTGCAAAAGTGAACAAATACCCTGAAGTAGATTTCCTACCATCAAGATCGCCTGCCATGTCAGCATCAGTAAACCCTTCTAGAATTGGTTGTGAAACTCCATAAGTCAAACACATTTTTGAGGTACCCCTCAAATATCTAAAAATCCATTTTACTGCTTCCCAGTGAACCTTCCCTGGATTAGAAAGAAATCTGCTCACTACACCAACTGCATGAGCAATGTCAGGCCTTGTACAAACCATAAGATACATTAAAGAACCGACTGCAGAAGAATAAGGAATACTAGACATAGCTAGTTGCTCTTCCTTAGACACTGGACAAGATTTCTTACTTAGATGAAAATGGTTGGCAAGTGAACTGCTAACTGATTTAGCATGTTGCATGTTGAATCTACCAAGCACTCGTTCAACATACTTTTCCTGTGACAACCACAGCTTTCCAGCTCTCCTATCTCGGATAATGTCCATACCAAGAATCTGCTTTGCTGGACCTAAATCCTTCATATCAAAGGACTTAGACAATTGTTCTTTCAACCTGCAAACCATACTAGCATCTTGTCCTACAATCAACATATCATCAACATATAATAATAGGATAATGAAGTTACCATTAGGGAATTGTTTAATATACACACAAGAATCTGCTGCTGTTCTTTTATAGCTATGACTCATCATAAAAGAATCAAACTTCTTGTACCACTGTCGCGGAGCTTGTTTCAAGCCATACAAGCTTTTCTTCAATTTGCAAACTAAGTGCTCTTTCCCTTTCACTTCAAAACCCTCAGGCTGATTCATATAAATGTCTTCCTGCAAATCACCATGCAAAAATGCAGTTTTAACATCAAGTTGCTCAAGCTCAAGATTCAAACTAGCTGCCAATCCCAGTACCACTCGAATAGAACTCATTTTTACAACTGGAGCAAAAATCTCATCAAAATCGATGCCTGGTTTCTGAGAAAAACCTTTTACTACCAATCGAGCTTTGTACCTCACTAGTTTGTCACCATCCTTTTTCAACTTGAACACCCATTTATTCTTTAATGGCCTCTTCCCTGTTGGAAGTTTAACAAGATCATAAGTACCATTCTTTCGCAATGACTCCATCTCTTCTTTCATTGCTTTTAACCAGTGCTCTCTATCCGGAGTAGCCTGCACATCTTGAAAGCTTTCTGGCTCCCCTTCACTGGTAACTAAAATAAAATCTGAACTTGGATACCTGGTAGATGGCCTGCGCTTTCTAGTAGATCTCCTGAGCTGAGACTCTACATCACTTGATGCTGAAGGTAGCTCCCCCTGCTCAACACTCTCAGGTAGAGAGGATTGCTCCCCCTGCTCAAAACTAATAGCATCTGGCTCATCACCAACTATGGCTGGCTCATTCATATCCCCAAGTTCTGTTTCTGGCTCATTTTCACCATCTGTGGCTCTTTCCTGTGAAATCCCTGTCGGTGTTGAAACATCACACTCAACAGTAACTCGTGTAGTCTTCTCATTTTTCTCAAGGTCTGCTATGGTTTCTTTTTCATGAAAGACCACATCTCTGCTTCTGACTGTCTTTCTCTTTACTGGATCCCATACCCTGTAGCCAAATTCCTCATCACCATATCCTACAAACACACACTGTGTAGCTTTACTATCAAGCTTTGACCTCTGCTCTTTTGGTACATGCATGAATGCTTTACACCCAAAAACTTTTAAGTGAGAGTATGAAGCATCTTTTCCTGTCCACACTCTTTCTGGAATGTCAAAGCCCAAAGGAACTGATGGTGACCTGTTAAGTAAATAACAAGCTGTGTTGACTGCTTCACCCCAGAATGGCTTTGGTAATTTTGCCATCCTCAACATACATCTGACTTTTTCCACAATGGTGCGATTCATTCTTTCAGCTATACCATTATGCTGCGGTGTTCCAGGTTCTGTCCTCTCATGCCTGATCCCATGCTTTGAGCAATACTCTTCAAAGCTTTTAGATGTGTATTCCCCACCATTATCAGTTCGAATACACTTTAAGGGTAACCCTGTCATCCTTTCAACCATGGCATGAAATTTTTGAAAATACTGCAGTACCTGACTTTTATATTTCAACATATACACCCAAGTTTTACGTGAAGCATCATCAATAAAAGTAACAAAATATCTGCTACCACCTAATGACTCAACCTCAATGGGACCACATACATCAGAATAAATTAATTCCAATCTATTTTCTTTTCTCTGAGAACTTTTACGAAAAGAAACTCTATGATGCTTACCAAACAAACAATAATCACATGAATCGAGAGACATACCTTTGGTCAAGGGAATGAGAGAGTGCCTTGCCAAAACCTGTAACCCTTTTTCACTCATGTGTGCCAGCCTCCTGTGCCACAAGTTTGTTGAAGCATCATTTTCAACGGTATTTACCTGGTTACCGTTCAATTGCATCCATGTCTTATACATTGTGCAGCATAGTTTTCCCCTTGCAACTACCATAGATCCTTTGAGAAGCTTCCACTGTCCATTCTTTTGTCGGCTTTCATATCCCTCCTTATCAAGGACATTAATAGCAAGCAAGTTCATTCTCATATCTGGAATGTGTCTGACATCCCTTAAAGTCAACATGCAGCCTGTACTAGTTTGTACACCAATATCACCAATCCCAACAATCTGCGACACACTCTTGTTTCCCATCTTGGTACAACCAAAGTCTCCTACTTTGTAAGTTGTAAACAACTCTCTCTTAGGAACACAATGATATGCCGCTCCTGTGTCAACTATCCACTCAATGTCGGGATCACTAACATGATTACAATCACCATGTGTACAAATCAAAGTAACTGAATCACTATCTGAATTCACTGCTGCAACATTGCCATCATCTGAACTCTTGCCTTTCTCATCTTTTCGCTCTTGCTTCAAGATTCTACAATTTCGTTTTATATGACCAGCCTTACCACAATGGAAACACTTCACTTTACCTCTAAACTTAGATTTATGTTTAGACTTACAAGTTGCAATCTTTTTAACAAGCATAACTTTATTCATACCTGTTTTTCTCTCATACAATGCTGTCAATTTTTCCCAAACAATGTGAGCATCCGATTCCTGCGCTACATGATGGAACACGCTGATATCAACCCATTTTCTGATTGTAGCCAGCGTCTTTCTACCTAGCTTCTTCCAGCTTTCATCTTTCATATCTGCTGATTTAGCCGAATCACCCAATACTGGCTCATACAAATCTTTACAGTATAGATGATCCTCCATCATAGGCTTCCAAATTGAATAATTCGATGCTGTCAATTTTATCATGGAACCTGTATCACCCTCCATGATCTCAAACAGAATTTACTTCTATCCTGGGTTGCTTCTGTATCGATGTCTCAAAATAACCCTCGCTCTGATACCACTTGTTGCGCCTGAAGCAATAATCACAACAATACAGAAGCAATAGACAACAATCAATAATCAAATGCGCAGAAAAATAAAGCACACCAAGATTTACGTGGAAAACCCTCCAGTGTAGAGGGAAAAAACCACGGGCCGCCAGAAAAATCTTCACTATCAAATAATAGTTATACAAAGTTCTTCTCTAGCTAAAACTAGAGCTAATCAACAACTAGAGAAACAATTGGAGAAATCTCACCAAATAAGTGACTCAACAAATACACCCTGGATTTGTTCCTAGAGAGCTTCAAATCCGATCTTCACCGTTCAGAATGTCAAACTCTGAATCATAAACCTCCTGACAAGGTTCCAACTCAATCGGACCACGGATCGACTTCCGTTCAACCAACTCTCCCTTCTCCTTTTTCTTTCTCTGCTTTTCCTGGCTTTTCTTCTTTCTCTGCTTGGTTGTCGACACACACCTTAAACAACCCCACCTCTTTTTTATTAAGTAGCTAGGGCTCTGTGTAAAATAAAAGATCAAGGCCCATGGCCTTTACTTGGTCCAAAACCACTTACATGGGACTGGACCCCATTTTCCTAACAAAAAAATGTTTAAAACTTTTTTAGCTTTACATTGTATAAGGTGATCCCTCGTCATATATATATATATATATATATATTTATAAATATAAATATATATAAGAAGAGGGATCGATTTACACCCAAAAAAAATTATATTTTTTTATAAACATTGATTTTAATAGATATAAAAAATGAGATTAAACCCTTTTTTGTTTTTCTTTTTTTCACTTATCTCTCTCATCTTTAAATTTATTAAAATCAATAATTAAAAAAAAGTATAAAACTTTTTAGTTTCACAGTAATATAAGTTGATCACTCATCCCCTCTCTCTCTCTCTCTCTCTCTCTCTATATATATATATATATATATATATTTCTTTGATTTAAGGGAAACTCAATAATTTATATAAAAAAACGAACTGCCAAATTCTAATCATTTGAAGATATAATAAAGGAATGATTTAATATTAATTAAATCCTAAACCATAGCAATGTTTATTAGAATCTCTGCAAAACATAAGAAAATTACTTACAATAAAATTGATGAAATTTTTAAATCTAATATATATATATATATATTATATTACAACATACAAGATTACATGATCAAAATTGCTTATGTGGATGCTTAGGTGAATAATCTATTTTAATGACAAATAGGATAATATTTATACTATTTTATTTATCAAATAAAATTTTTTAATAAATTATTTAAATTGAATATTTTAGATAATTATTTAAGTTGAAATCAATATCTATCTAAGATTGAAATTTTTACATAAGATTTGAATTCAAATATATTAAATCATAATTTATTTTTTCTTTTTAAACTTAATAGCAGTTCCAAATATATATACTCAATAAAATTTTATTTTTTGTCAAATAATTCTATGTAATAAATTATTTAAATTTAATATTTTTAGATAATTATTTAAATTCAAATCAAAATCTATACAAAAATTAAAAATTATTTAATAGACTATTTAAATTTAATACTTTTAGATAAGTTAATGAATTATTGACTAAAAAGCGTGTATTTTTAAAGTAATAAAAGCTTACATCTTTATATGAAAATATGAGACATTTGAATGTTGATAAAAAAGTTAGATAAAAATATATTTTTGCTTTACAAACAAATATAATGTTTTATTCTAATAAATATATATATATATATATTATATTACAACATGCAAGACTACATAATCAAAATTACTTATGTGGATACCTAATTGGATAATATCTTCTAATGACATATAGGATAACATTTATATTTTTTATTTATCAAATAAAAATTTTTAATTAATTATTTAAATTGAATATTTTGGATAATTATTTAAATTGAAATCAATATCTATCTAAGATTGAAAATTTTGCATAAAATTTGAATTCAAATATATTAAATCATAATTTATCTTTTCATTTTAAATTTAATGGAATTCCACATATATATACTTAATAAAATTTTATTTTCTGTGAAATAATTCTATTTAATAAATTATTTAAATTTTAAATTTTTAGATAATTATTTAAATTCAAATCAAAATCTATCAAAAATTAAAAATCTTTTAATAGATTATTTAAATTTAATACTTTTAGATAAGTTAATAAATTATTGACTAGAAAGCATGTATTTTTAAAGTAATAAAAGCTTACATCTTTATATGAAAATATGAGACATTTGAATTGTGATAAAAATATGTTTTTGCTTTGAAAACAAATATAATGCTTTATTTATGTTCTAATTCAAATATTTTTATATTATATATTTAGTTAATTTATTTGTTTCTCTCTAGTCAATAACTTTTTTTAATTTTACTTAGATTGATTATAATTAACTTTTTGTATTATATATATATTTTTTATTCATTTCTTCAATGTTTTTATTCTCTGTTAATTTATTAACATATTTACTTTTATTATTGTAGATATTTAATCTTGAAAAATTAATAAGTAAATTTATATTCTCTATTTCCTTTTGCTATACTTCTTTATTATTGAATTTTTTTGTCTACAATGGATGATATGATAAGAATGATAATCACTACTATATCTAATTCACAAAAATACTATCAATTATGTTAAAAATGATTAAAATAAAAAAATGTTTCGAAAAAAAGTTTTTAAAGCATAACATAAAGAATCATTGTTTTCCTTTATCTAAAAAATAACTTTATTTTGTTGACATATATGGAAATAATTGTTAGCCTAATATATTTGTGTAATAATTACTTGAAATATGTAAAAAATAAAAATCGATAAAAAGCAAATGATTATAACAAAATTAATAATTGTGTTTGTTGTTCAATCAAATATATATATATACACCACTTAATCAACAATATGATAAAAATAATTATTAATTTTAACTATTTAAATATTAATTCTTGATATTTTATCAAACAAAAAAAAAAACGGTAGCAAAATTTTTACTATTTAGCAAATAAATTGAAGAAAATTGAATCCAAGTGCCCAATTATTGATGATTGTGTTTGAAAATTTGGACCAAAACTCAATGGTCCAAGCTAAGTTTGAGCCTAAATCAAACAGGCTCTGTGCCCAAGTTCGCAAAAATCTAATTTGATGACAAACCAATGCCAATAGGGTCAAATCGCCACACCAAGTTAAAGCCTACCAAAAGCTGTGTTTCACCCTTGCCTCATTGCCAATTGGGAAAAAGATTTTGGCTTTTGAACCAAAATGCTTGGCTTCTATACGGCAATGCAAAAGCATTTGTGGACATTATAGTTTCATAAAACAAATATATCAAACGATGCATAAATTGTTAACTTTATAGTTTTCAAATTCTATTAATTTAAAATAAAAATTACTTATTAATAAAATAATATAAAAATGGAGCATGAGTTTAGAAAATTTTGTTCAGTACCCAACTTAAGTTAGGCTAGTTCGGTAATCTAACCCATAAATGTATCCATCCAAACAAATTTTAAGTTATTTTTTAATTTAAAATTTAATTTAATTAATTTATACAATTATTTTTTTAAAAAAATATTTCATAAATTTGAAATTTATATCTTAATATCTGCAATTTTTTTTTTTATTTTCAAATTATGACTACGACTTCATATGTATAAAAAAATTTAAAAGAAAAGAAGTATTCCAACAACTTTTTTGACTAAAAAACTAAAATTAATAAAGACACTTATCATTCAATTAAATGTGATACGCGGATATTGAATTTTACATAAGGTGTTTTTTTTTTAATAAACGTTGGATCTCTATTGCTAAGAAGGGTAACAACGAGCAACATTGTTTATTTTTCTCTTGGATTGTAATTTGTAAATGAGTTTTTTTTTAATAAAAAAAATTTTTCAATCTTAAAATAAATGAAGTGGTTACAAATAATAAAATTAAAATATCAAATTTATTAATATTTTTAAAAATAATTATATGAATTAATTGAATTATATTTTTTTCAACTTCTTAAAGAGACGCTCTGTATAGCTAGTAGAGGTCATTCTCATTAATGAAGCCAGCTTAGTTGAAGTCCCCAATCCAAATGAAAATTAAATTAAGAAAAGTAAAAAGTTGACCACATTAAAGGGAATTGAAGAGTTTTAAGATTGAAGCAAACGCCAAAAGGCACCACCAGGCACGGCTGCCAGCGCGGCTTGTCAGCCTCCTCCGCCAGTGTGTTGGACACGTGTTGTAATCAATGTCTTTGACGTTCATGCAATTATGGAACATGCATTGGTTTCATTTGGGACTCGGAATTTCCAATTCCATTAATGCAATGCATGGGCCATCACAGTGCTTTGTTATATTGTGATGTATTATTGTACGGATTCGGTTATCGTGTGACTATAACCTTTGATTAAGATTATTTAATTATTATTTTATAATTTTTGTATGTAATGTGTTATTTTTATTAAATTAAAATATTTATTAATTGCTTTTTTTTTTAATTTCACTTTAATCTTTGCCTAATGACATTGATTAATATTTTCCTAATTATATAATGGCTAGATTTTAAAACACTATTAGGACGTTTCCATAATTGATATGTTTTTTCCATTAAAACATGTTACGGTTAAAAGCTTAAGATGAAGTTTTTTAATTTGAAATTAGAAGCCGAGTTTTGAAGAAAGATTAGGGTCTTTTTAATTATAAAAATAAATTTAGTGTATGAGATAATTCTTTTACTTAAAATATTATTTTATATATCAATAATGAAGTTTTTTTTTTTTTTTTTTAACTTCACAAATAGATTTATATAATTATCATGTATTTATTTATGTAAAATAAGTACGTGTTGAAATCTTAAGTCTAAATCTCATTGTGTGTGGATTTGATTATCTAATTATATTTTAATTTGTTAGTTAATTATTTAGCTATTATTAGGGGTGTAATTGATCACATTTTAGTTGATATAGTACTAAACTCGAGTTCGAGCTCGATTTGAAATTCAGGATTTAGAACTTAACTCAAATTCAATCGAGTTCTATTTTTTTAACTCGAGCTTGACTTAAAATAGAAATTGAGCTACTTAAACTTACTTAATTAGGCTTAATTAATATATAGAAATAAGTGTTTTTTTATATTCGATAAAAACTCAATTATTTGTGTTCAAGCTCAAGCTCGAGATTAAGTTTGAGATATTTTATTAGTTAAAATAATTAAAATATATTAAAATATAAAAATTTGATTAGGCTTGTGAGCTATTTGAGTTAAATATAAGAATGCTCAAACTTGACTCATTCAATAAGTTGAATTATTCGAATTCGAGCTCGACTCAATACTAAATGAGCCGAATTCAAATTTTATTCGAATCGAATCTAAGTAACTTACGAATACTAATGTAACATTTATATTTTTAACTATTATAACTTGATTATAATATAATACATGATTATTCAATTAATTATATAAATGTAATCTTTGATTATAATTGTTATTTTTAAAAAAAATCCATTACAGTCGAATTCAAATGGAACAGTACAGTATTTATGGACACTCCCAAATGTTGAAAATAAAAAAAATTTAAAAGAAATTTTTTTTTGATTATTTTTTCATTTATAAAATTGATAATCGGTCTTTTTTATTATATTATAAGTGGACATTTAAAAAAAATCATAAATTTGTTACTAAAAACCATTTGTATTGAATAATAATCCTATTTATATATTATGAATATATGTGTCAGTTATCTAAACTCACTGTAAATTTTAAAATTTCTGTCATGGATGTATGGGATTATTTTCTAAAAATGATAAGAACTCAGAACCCAAGTCCATCACTGTTAGGTTAAAAGCTAAAGGGCAGTTTCAACTCTAGCAGTTTCCAAACGAAAGAACTAAAGTTAACTCTAGCTAAGGGGCAGTCAAATATAGGAAGATAAATATACCAACTGACCCCTCATTTAAGAGAATTTATTTGCTTGTACTTGCTATACCTATTGCTAAAAAAACTGACTCTATATATATAATTCCACCGACCGTCATTTATGTCTCAACATGGCTTTTTATAATGCCTTAATCACTATTCCATTAAGCACCAAATTTATAAGGAAAACATAATTTCCTATGATAATCTTCTTCTTGTACTTTGCCATTTTAACTTTTTTTTTTTCCTTGACCACAACAAATACTACCATTTAATACCCACGATGATTACTTCAATTGGAAAGTAAAATAAATCTTTGTTTTATTTGATTTAAAAAAAAAGTCTTAGTTTGAAAATAAGTAAGAAAATTACAAATGATGAAATTTGAATTATAAAATTATTAAATATCATTACTTAAAATAATTATATAAATCGATTGAATTAAGCTTCAAATTCAAAGTTAAAAGAGCTTTCTTCATTATAAATCAAAGTTCAACATTTGTAAAAATATTTCAAAAATAAAATTTTTAATGCACATTAAAAAGTGGGCTCTTATGTTCCCTTGAGGAAGAGATTCGATCGGATCAAAGTTTGGGGATACTCATAATTGTATTATCAATATATATAAATTAAATGAAAGATTAATTTTTTATTAAAAAAAATTTATTTGATAGATCTTTTATTATTGTCAAAGAGACTTTATCTTATGGACATGTTTCATTCTCATTTCATGCCATTCATAGTAATACTTAAATTTTCACATGCAAAATATCATGTGTGAATGAGGGCTATGAATGTGAAGTATATAATAAGATTAAAAATTTCCAATTAAAAGGGGTAAAACAACAAAGAGATTTAATGCAAAATATTTCATTTTAGTCGACGGTATGCAATATTGATTTTGTTGATTTATTGATTCTTATAATAATTTTATTCTATAAGCCTTCATATGTGGCAAACAAATTAGAACATTGCAAGTCACATTAGTGTTGGGTTGGGCAGAAACATTAGGGACAAATGTGTTTGTTCCTCAAAATATTTGTGGGTCTAGTGAAACATTTCATCATGAGTCTATTGTTGATATACTCCTTTTTTTCTTTCTTTTTATTTTATTTTTTCTTTTTCTTTTTTTCTCAACTTGGCGATGTCGTTAATTAGGCCTTTGGAATAATTAGTTGAGTCATTGGGACCATGAATATAAAATTCGTAAACAATTTATTTGCATCTTGTCTAATCTTAATTTAGAAATAAAACTATACTCTTTCGGTCTCAAATTAAAAAATTTATATTAGCATGTTCTTTTAAGAGGAAAAAATTATTTAAAATTATTTTTACATTAAAATTTAAGGATATTTTAATGCAAATTAGTAAGGAATACATGAATCATATTTATTTTTTATGAAGTTACAAATACAATTATGGTGAAATATTAAATCTAGAAATCACTGAATTAAATTAAACAAACAAGCAATGAATATGTAACAAATCAGTACATAATTAGATCAATCTAATGTAAAGTTGTATCCAATTCACAAACAATGGAGGTTGAACCTGAAATTTTGAAGTTATATTAAGATAAAGTGCCAAAAGGGAAATTAAAATTAATTACAAATGGTGGGGAAAATATAAAATAGTGAAAGAACGGTATTGAGTATTTTTTTTTTTTTTTGATAAAAGTATTGAGTAATTATTTTATCTATTGTAGTAGAATTTTTAAACTGTACAAAAAGATTTGTAAAGTGATATATACCCTTTAAAATATATTAAAAACATTTAATCACAAAAAAATATATGTATCAATCTCTTAACCTCACTTGTAAAATTAAAAAATTTTACGAACAATATATGCAACTAATTTATCAACAAAGCAATGCATTTTTAGGGGATTTACTAGGAAGGTTGGTGGTCTTGTGTGTAGGCAAAAATTATTCACTTTCCTTCTTGAAATGGCAACATACCTAGCCATCGAGGCCAAACTCCATTGTTGAGCATTTGCCATTTTTTAATTGTATAATTTACATGTAAATTAATAATTGATCATTTTATTAAAATTTTTTAATTTGGGGAGAGATAATTATAATTTGAGGTCTCCATATTTGTGAAGATGCTATTACAAAATTACAAATTATGAGGATTTAAATCCCAAATCTTGGATATATGTTTAGTACAATTCTCGAGAACTTGGAACCATATATCCCAACAAAGGTCCTATATCTTTGCTAATTAATCAACTCATATATATATATATATATATATATATATTTGTTTTATTATGGTTAATATGTTGTAAATAATCATTTGGCATGTTGAGGTCAAAAGTAAATTTGATAATTCGTGTCACCGTGTTATGTAAAATATTATATTCGTATAATTTTTTTACAAAAATCACGTGTCACAATTTATATCGATAAAAAAATATAAAATATATATTTTTTATTTTATTAAATTTATTTATAATTCTTTTAAAATTTTAAGACATATTATTTTTGTATCTTTAATTTGTATTATTTTTATCACTATATCATATTTTAAATTGTTAAATATAATAAAAAACTATTTGAATCTATAACAATTCAAATTAGTGCACAACCAAATAATTATCAAATATGTTGTAAATATTATGAGTCGAATTACTTATCAAATATGCAAATAAACCTACTCTCCTCCAGAGGGCAAATCATCCATGTGGCGGCTACAGGGAGCATCCAAATTTGCATATTCATTTCATAAACCCAAATGAAAAAAACAAAAAAAAAAAAATGGTTGAACAGGCCTTTTTCCGGGACAATTTGAGGGCCACGGTCCCTATTTCCTATTTAGCTCCTTTATTAAGTTTATGCTTTTCTAAGCTATGGTTTATTCAAATCTCTTCATAGCTGCCAGCACTAGATTTTCATGAGTTGACCATTGGTATTATGTTTTAGGGACCAGACATTGGCAGTTACCCCTTTTAAAGGACAAAACTAGATATTAAACTATTTTTTAATTTATTTTTTAATTATTAAATTTATTAAAATTCATGATTAAAAAGTAATAAAACTAAAAAAAGAGTTACAATACTCTCCTGTAAATATATATATATATATATATATATATGTATATGTAAGTAGGGATGGCATCGGGGCGGGTTCGGGGCGGGTTTTGCTCGTCCCGAATCTGATCCGATTTTATGCTTATTAAACCCAAACCTGATCCGACCCGAATTTTTTTAATATCCGAACCCGATCCGACAATATATAAATCGTATACGACCCGATCCGATCCGAAATTAATAAAATATTATTTTTTAAAATATAAAATATTATTTTTTAAATATAAATATTTAAAAATATCATTATATATAAATAATTAATTAATTAAAAAATAATTTTTTAATAATATCGGGTCAGGTAGGGTCGAGTTTTAGGCATACCCGAACCCGATCCGACCCCGACCCGAAACTCGAAATTAAAAAAAAACCCGTTCCTATAGGGTCGGGTCGGGCCGAAACCCATCGGGGACGGGCTTGATTGCCGTCCCTATATGTAAGGAAGGATCAACTGAGGTAAAAAAGTTTTACATTTTTTAATCATTGATTTTAATAAATTCAAAAGATGAGATTAAATTTTTTTTTTTATTTCATTTGTTCATTCATCTTTTAGATGTATTGAAATCAATGATTAAAAAAAATATTTAAAAGTTTTACATTAGTATAAATTGATCAATTCTTATATCTATATGTATATATATAAATTAAAAAAGTTTTACATATTTTTTTAATTATTGATTTCAATAAATTTAAGAGATAAGAGATAGAAAAAATAGTTTAATCTAATTTTTTAGATATATTAAAATCAATGGTTAAAAAATGTATAAAATTTTTTTAGCTTTACATTGTATAAGGTGATCCCTCATCATATATTATATATATATATATTGTAGACACCGATTTTGTCCGGGTCTACTATTTTCAATTATTGTTTATTAATAATAATATTGATTTAATTAAAATTAAAAATTAATTAATTAAAAATTATTTAAAAAATAATATAAAATACAAAAAAAAGAACTAGGATGGCCGTGGTACCTTGTACAGCACTACTGGCCACCCACCCCTGTCCCCTCACCATACCCTTCACCTCACCGGCTCAACCTGCTACCACCATCCCAGCCCTATAAAGCACCAGATCTCCTTCCTTTCAACCTAGAAAAAAAAGAAAAGCTCTCGAGGACACACCAAAACCCCACACAAACACACTGTTCTCGAATACACCAGAACCTCTCAGCACCCCCCGCTTAGAGCCCAAACACCATCTTTTCGCCTTCATCCACACACCTAGAAACTTTCGTTCCCCTCCACCCAGAAACCCCAAATCCATACTCAGAACGAAAAAAAAAAAACATAAAAATAGAAACCACAGTCCTCGCCGAATCGACAAGGAATCTAGCTCCAAGGAGATACCTGCCACAAAAAAGAAAGATCATTAGTTTGAATCTTAAAAAAAAAAAAAAAGAGGGTCAAAAACTTCAAAACTCGATCTACAAGAATCGAGGTTGTTTTCGGTGAAAGGGGTACCAGATCTAAGCTCAGGAGGTTGAACGGAACCTCCTGGTCAATTTTGGAAAAATTTTGATCACCGGCGACCACCGTCTACGGTGACCTAGGCGACGGCCAACGCGACGGTTCGACGACTGGACGGCAAGAGCCCCGGAGCTCTTCCCTAGAGCTCTCTCCCTTTTTTTTTCTTTGAAATAAAAAAGAATGAACTAAAAAAAAGCTGACTTTTATAGAAAACATAAAAGCAAAACGACGTCGTTTTGAGCATATGACCAAAACGACGTCGTTTCAAACGTAAGGGGATCCGCGCGTGGACCGAACCTGACTCGAGATTCGTGTAAATTGAACTACTGACCCGTCTCAATCACCCTTCAATCGGTTCGGACGAACTGCTAGTGAACCGATCGAACTGGTCTGAACCACTTGACCATCAGAATAGCAGATTAAACCAATGAACCAGTCCAAATCAGCTTTGATCGAACCATTGACAGATTTTTTTAATTTTGTTTTTTAATTTTTTTATATATTATTATTTTTGTTATTTTAAATATATTTTTTATATATTTATGGATGATAAGTTCTTAAATTTGTTAGGATAAACTTCTAATTTTTTTTAATAATAATAAAAGTAAGATAATAATTAAAAATATATATTAAAAATGCTTAAAAAAGGAATAATAATAATATTTTTAATTATTTCCCTGTCTAGATATTGGAAGGAATAAAACATATTCCTAAAAAATAATTTCACCTAGATGTTGGAAATTATTATTAATAAATTTTCAAAAAAATGAAATATATAAGAAATTTTTGATTAATTTTCAAAAATCGCTAAAATCGAACTTGCTCCGAAAATTTGCCTAGATGTTGGAGATTTTTGGAGATGTTCGTATTTTCTTAAAAATGAAACATTAAACACTAAATCTTAAATTTCAAAACCCTAGGGTTCTAAACCTTCCATACCCTAAAATTCAAGCCTTAAGACCCTCTAAACCTTTAAAACTTCTACTTAAGTCCTTACTCAAAACATTCTGAAAACTCTAAGGATACGTGTGAAAATCTCAAGTTGAGTAATTTGTTCCCGAATACCTCCTAGATGATGAGGTATTTAAGAAATTTTATTCCATTAAGTTTTTCAAGCGAGTCCTTAATTTGCTTTAATAATAAGATTAATAAATAAAAAGTATAATAATAAATTGAGATCTTAAATATAAACAGTCGCACATAAGCTCTGCCTAGATGTTGAAAAGTTAGGGTGGTCTAATTATACTTAAGAATTCAACTTTTAAATTGCATTTTATTTTATATGACATTCATTAGCATACATATGTTAGCATGTTATCATCGATAATTGTCTGCATTATTCTCTCTTTAATTTTTATTTACTATTTGATGATAAAATATTTTATAATAAAAAAAGAATAATACATTTAAAAAAATTATGATATTATAAAATAAAAATAACATTTCGAAGGAAATAATTCTTGGTACTCTGTCTAGATGTTAGAGAGTCACTAACATTTATTTTCTATAAAGATTGTTATTTTATTTTAAGGATTATCGTGTTAGATCTTAAGCGAAAAGAGTTATTTTAAATTTTGCCTAAATGTTAGAGAATTTTAAAATAATTCTTTAACTTTAAGATTTTTTCGATATTCCTAAATAAAGAGTTTTAGCAAAATTTTATTTTTTCAAATGAAGGAAATTACTATTAAATTTCAAGTCAAAACTATTTTTATCCAACACCGAAAATAGCGTATAATTAAATTATACCAATTTATGGGCGTTGCGGGGGTGCGAATCCTTCCCCACACGTAATCGATTCCAAAGTCTAACCTAATTTTTTGTAGATAGAAATGTATCTTTTTGATAAACTTTAAACTCGTTTTTATAATTTTGTTAAAAAGATAAATTTTTGGGTGACCAATCACACCTTAAAAAAGATTAATTCTTTAACTTTAAGATTTTTTCGATATTCCTAAATAAAGAGTTTTAGCAAAATTTTATTTTTTCAAATGAAGGAAATTACTATTAAATTTCAAGTCAAAACTATTTTTATCCAACACCGAAAATAGCGTATAATTAAATTATACTAATTTATGGGCGTTGCGGGGGTGCGAATCCTTCCCCACACGTAATCGATTCCAAAGTCTAACCTAATTTTTTGTAGATAGAAATGTATCTTTTTGATAAACTTTAAACTCGTTTTTATAATTTTGTTAAAAAGATAAATTTTTAGGTGACCAATCACACCTTAAAAAAGATTGATGATGACTCTCTTTTTATTTCTCTCGATTTTAAAACATTTTACTTCTGACGGTTTCAAAACCGTTATGACATATATATATATAAATATATATAAGAAGAGGGATGAATTTACACAAAAAAAAATTTTTACATTTTTTTATAAACATTGATTTTAATAGATATAAAAATGATATTAAACCCTTTTTTTGTTTTTCTTTTTTTCACTTATCTCTCTCATATTTGAATTTATTAAAATCAATAATTAAAAAAAAATATAAAACTTTTTAGTTTCACACTAATATAAGTTTATCACTCCTCCCTTCTCTCTCTCTCTATATATATATTTCTTTGATTTAAGAGAAACTCAATAATTTATATAAAAAAACAAGCTGTCAAATTCTAATCATTTGAAGATATAATAAAGGAATGATTTAATATTAATTAAATCCTAAACCATAGCAATGTTTATTAGAATCTATGCAAAACGTAAGAAAATTACTTACAATACAATCGATGAAATTTTTAAATCTAATATATATATATATATATATATATATTATTATATTACAACATATAAAATTACATGATCAAAATTACTTATGTGGATGTTTAGGTGAATAATCTCTTTTAATGACACATAGGATAATATTTATATTATTCTATTTATCAATAAAATTTTTTAATAAATTATTTAAATTGAATATTTTGGATAATTATTTAAATTGAAATCAATATCTATCTAAGATTAAAATTTTTGCATAAAATTTGAATTCAAATATATTAAATCATAATTTATTTTTTCTTTTTAAACTTAATAGTAGTTCCAAATATATATACTCAATAAAATTTTATTTTCCTTCAAATAATTTTATTTAATAAATTATTTAAATTTAATTTTTTAGATAATTATTTAAATTCAAATCAAAATCTATCAAAAATTGAAAATTATTTAATAGACTATTTAAATTTAATACTTTTAGATAAGTTAATGAATTATTGACTAGAAAGCATGTATTTTTAAAGTAATAAAAGCTTACATCTTTATATGAAAATATGAGACATTTGAATGTTGATAAAAAAGTTAGATAAAAATATGTTTTTGCTTTACAAACAAATATAATGTTTTATTCTAATATATATATATATATATATATATATATATTATTACAACATACAAGGCTACATAATCAAAATTACTTAGGTGGATACTTAATTGGATAATCTCTTCTAATGATATATAGGATAACATTTATATTATTTTATTTATCAAATAAAAATTTTTAATTAATTATTTAAACTGAAATCAATATCTATCTAAGATTGAAAATTTTGCATAAGATTTGAATTCAAATATATTAAATCATAATTTATCTTTTCTTTTTAATTTAATGGCAATTTCAAATATATATACTTAATAAAAATTTATTTTCTGTCAAATAATTTTATTTAATAAATTATTTAAATTTAATATTTTTAGATAATTATTTAAATTCAAATCAAAATCTATCAAAAAATAAAAATTGTTTAATAGATTATTTAAATTTAATACTTTTAGATAAGTTAATAAATTATTGACTAGAAAGCATGTATTTTTAAAGTAATAAAAGCTTTACATCTTTATATGAAAATATGAGACATTTGAATTATGATAAAAAAGTTAGATAAAAATATGTTTTTGCTGTGAAAACAAATATAATGTTTTATTTATATTCTAATTCAAATATTTTTATATTATATATTTGGTTAATTTATTTATTTCTCTTTGGTCCATTACTTTTTTTAATTTTGCTTAGATTGATTATAATTAACTTTTTGTATTATATATTTTTTTGTTTTATTCATTTCTTCAATGTTTTTATTCTCTGTTAATTTATTAACATATTTACTTTTATTATTGTATATATTTAATCTTGACAAATTAATAAGTAAATTTATATTCTCTATTTCCTTTTGCTATACTTTTTTATTATTGAATATTTTTGTCTACAATGGATGATATGATAAGAATGATGATCACTACCATATCTAATTCACAAAAAATACTATCAATTGTGTTAAAAATGATTAAAAATAAAAAAATATTTTGAAAAAAAGTTTTTAATCATAACATAAAGAATTATTGTTTCCCTTTTGTCTAAAAAATAACTTTATTTTGTTGACATATATGAAAATAATTGTTAGCCTAATATATTTGTGTAATAATTACTTGAAGTATGTAAAAAATAAGAACAGATAAAAAACAAATGATTATAACAAAATTAATAATTGTGTTTGTTGTTCAATCAAATATATATATACACCAACTAATTAACAATATGATAAAAATAATTATTAATTTTAACTATTTAAATATTGATTCTTGATATTTTATCAAACAAGAAAAAAACATTATAGTTTCACTTTAATCTTTGGCTAATGACATTGATTAATTTTTGTATGTAATGTATTATTTTTATTAAATTAAAATATTTATTAATTGCTTTTTTTTTTTAATTTCACTTTAATCTTTGCCTGATGACATTGATTAATATTTTCCTAATTATATAATGGCTAGATTTTAAAACACTATTAGGACGTTTCAATAATTGATATGTTTTTTTCATTGAAACATGTAACGGTTAAAAACTTAAGATGAAGTTTTTCAATTTGAAATTAGAAGCCGAGTTTTGAAGAAAGATTAGGGTCTTTTTAATTATAAAAATAAATTTACTGTGTATGAGATAATTCTTTTAATTAAAAAATTATTTGATATATCAATAATGAAGCTTTTTTTTTTAACTTCACAAATAGATTTATATAATTATCATGTATTTATTTATGTAAAACAAGTACGTGTTGAAATCTTAGATCTAAATCTCATTATGTGTGGATTTGATTGTCTAATTATATTTTAGTTTGTTAGTTAATTATTTAGTTATTATTAGAGGTGTAATCGATCAAGTTTTAATCGATATAGTATTAAGCTCAAGTTCAAGCTCAATTTGAAATTTGTGATTCGAAACTTAACTCGAATTCAATCGAGTTCTATTTTTTTAGTTTGAGCTCGACTCAAAATAAAAATTGAGCTATTTAAGCCCGCTTAATTAGGCTCAATTAGTGTATAAATATAAGCTTGATTTTTATATTTGATAAAAACTTAATTATTTGTACTCAAGCTCAAGCTCGAGATTGAGATATTTTATTAGTTAAAATAATTAAAATATAGTAAAATATAAAAGCTCGATTAGGCTCGTGAGCTATTTGAATTGGGTATAAAAATACTCAAATTTGAATCAATTAATAGTTTAAGTATTTGAGCTCGAGTTCAACTCGATAATAATTGAGCCAAATTCGAATTTTATTCGAATCGAATCTGAGTAGCTTGCGAATACTAATGTATTATTTATACCCTTAACTATTATAACCTGATTATAATATAATAGGTGATCATTCAATTAATTATATGAATGTAATATTTTATTATAATTGTTATTTTTCAAAAAAATCCATTAGAGGCGAATTCAAATGGATCATTAGAGTATTTATGTACACCTCCAAATATTGAAAATAAAAAAATTTAAAAGAAAATTTTTTCTGAATCTTTTTTCATTTATAAAATTGATAATCGATCTTTTATATATAGATATATATATATATATATATTATAGGTGGACATTTTTGAAAAAAAAATCATAAATTTGTTACTAAAAACCATTTATATTGAAAAATAATCCTAATGTTCAGGAGTTTATATATTATGAATGTCCGTGTCAGTTATCTAAACTCACTGTAAATTTTAAAATTTCTGTCATGGATGTATAGGATTATTTTCTAAAAATGATAAGAATTCAGAACCCAAGTCCATCACTACTAGGTTAAAAGCTAAAGGGCAGTTTCAACTCTAGCATTTTCCAAACAAAAGAACTAAAGTTAACTCTAGCTAAGGGCCAGTCAAATATAGGAAGATAAATATACCAACTGACACCTCATTTAGGATAATTCATTTGCTTGTACTCGCTATTCCTATTACTAAAAAAAATTGACTCTATATATATAATTCCACCGACCCTCGTTTATGTCTCAACATGTCTTTTTATAATGCCTTAATCACTATTCCATTAAGCACCAAATTTATACAAGGAAAACATAAATTCCTATGATAATCTTCTTCTTGTACTTTGTCATTTTAACTTTTTTTTTCCTTTACCACAACAAATACCACCATTTAATACCCACGATGATTACTTCAATTGGAAAGTAAAATAAATCTTTGTTTTATTTGATATAAAAAAAAATCTTAGTTTAAAAATAAGTAACAAAATTATAGATGATAAGATTTGAATTATAAAATTATTAAATACCACCACTTAAGGCAATTATATAAACCGATTGAATTAAGTTTGGTGTTTAAAATTAAAAGAGTTTTCTTCATTATCAATCAAAGTTCAACATTTGTAAAAAATTATTTCAAAAATAAAATTTTTAATGCACATTAAAAAATGGGCTCTTTTGTTCCCTTGAGGAAGAGATTCCATCGGATCAAAGTTTAAGGACACTCATAATTGTATTATCAATATATATACATTAAATGAAAGATTAATTTTTTATGAAAAAATTTATTTGATAGACCTTTTATTATTGCCAAAGTGACTTTATATTATGGACATGTTTCATTCTCATTTCATGCCCTTCGTACTAATACTTAAATTTTCACATGCAAAATATCATGTGTGAATGAGGGCTATGAATGTGAAGTAGATAATAATAAGATTAAAAATTTCCAATTAAAAGGGGTAAAACAGCAAAGACATTTAATGCAAAATATTTAATTTTAGTCGACGGTATGCAATATTGTTTTTGTTGATTTATTGATTCTTATAAGAATTTTATTCTATAGGTCTTCAAATGTGGCAAAGAAATTATAACATTGGAAGTCACATTAGTGTTGGGTTGGGCAGAAACATTAGGGACAAATGTGTTTTTTCCTCAAAATATTTGTGGTTCTAGTGAAACATTTCATCATGAGTCTATTGTTGATATACTCCTTTTTTTCTTTCTTTTTATTTTTATTTTTATTTTTTTTTCTCAACTTGGCGATGTCGTTAATTAGGCCTTTGGAATAATTAGTTGAGTCATTGGGACCATGAATATAAAATTCGTAAACAATTTATTTGCATCTTGTCTAATCTTAATTTAGAAATAAAAATATACTCTTTCAGTCTCAAATTAAAAAATTTATATTTGCATGTTCCTTCAAGACGGAAAAATTACTTAAAATTTTATTTTACATTAAAATTTGAGGATATTTTATTGCAAATTAGTAAGGAATACATGAATCATATTTTTTTATGAAGTTACAAATACAATTATGGTAAAATATTAAATCCAGAAATCACTGAATTAAATTAAACAAACAAGCAATGAATATCTAACAAATCAGTACATAATTAGATAAATCTAATATAAAGTTGTATCAAATTCACACACAATGGAGGTTGAACCTGAAATTTTGAAGTTACATTAAGATAAAGTGCTAAAAGGAAAATTAAAATTAATTACAAATGATGGGGAAAATATAAAATAGTGAAAGAACGGTATTGAGAAATTATTTTATCTATTGTTAGTAGAATTTTTAAGCTCTACAAACAAGGTTTGTAAAGTGACATATACCCTTTAAAATATATTAAGAAAATTTAATCACAAAAAATATATGTATTAATCTTTTAACCTCATTTGTAAAGTTAAAAATTTTCACTAACAGTATATGCAACTAATTTGTCAACTAAGCAATGCTTTTTTAGGGGATTTACTAGAAAGGTAGGTGGTCCTGTGTGTAGGCAAAAATTATTCACTTTCCTTCTTGAAATGGCAACATACCTAACCATCCAGGCCAAACTCCATTGTTGAGCATTTGCCATTTGTAATTGTATAATTTACATGTAAATTAATAATCGATCGTTTTATTAAAAATTTTTAATTTGGGGAGAGATAATTATAATTTGAGGCCTCCATATTTGTGAAGATGTTATTAATTTGTGTCATCGTATCGTATAAAATATTATATTTATATCATATTTTATATAAAAATTATATATCATAATTAATGTCGACACGATAATATAAAATATAATTTTTTTATTTTATTAAATTTATTTATAATTCTTCTAAAATTTAAAGACATTATTTTCGTATCCTTCATTCATATTATTTTCATATTATATCATCATATCATATTTTAAATTATCAAATATAATCAAAAGCTATTTGAATCTATAAGAATTCAAATTAGTACTCAACCAAATAATTATCAAATATGTTGTAAATATTACGAGTCGAATTACTGATCAAATACGCAAATAAGCCTATTCTTCTCCAGCGGGCAAATCATCCATATGGCGGGTACGGGGAGCATCTAATTTTGCACATTCATTTCATAAACCTAAATGAAAAAAAAAAAAAAAAAAGGCTAAACAGGCCTTTCTCCGGGACAATTTGAAGGCCGCAGTCCCTACTTTCTATTTAGCTCCTTTATTGAGTTTCTACTTTTCTAAGTTATGATTTATTCAAATCTCTTCATAGCTGCCAGCACTAGATTTTCATGAGTTGACCATTGGTTTCATGTTTTAGGGACCAGACCTTGGCAGTTACCCCTTTTAAAGGACAAAACTAGATATTAAACTATTTTTTATTTTTTTTTTAATTATTAAATTTATTAAAATTAATGATTAGAAAAATATAAAACTAAAAATAGAGTTACACTACTCTCCTCTACACACACATGTATATATATATATATATATATATATATACACACACACACACACACGATGACTCTTTATATATGTGTGTATGTAAGGAAGGATCAACTTAAGTAAAAAAGTTTTACACTTTTTAATCATTGATTTTAATAAATTCAAAGGATAAAATTAAATTAATTTTTTTTACTTCACTTGTTCATTCATCTTTTAGATGTATTGAAATCAATAATTAAAAAAAGTACTAAAAAGTTTTATATTGATATAAATTGATCAATTCTTATATCTATATGTATATATATAAATTAAAAAATTTTTACATATTTTTTTAATTATTGATTTCAATAAATTTAAGATATGAGAGAGACAAGAAAAAATATGAAAAAAATAGTTTAATCTAATTTTTTAAATATATTAAAATCAATGGTTAAAAAATATATAAAACTTTTTTAGCTTTTCATTGTATAAGGTGATCCCTTGTCATATTATATATATATATATATATATATATATATATATATATAGGAAGAGGGATCAATTTACACAAAAAAATTTTACATTTTTTTATAAACATTGATTTTAATAAATATAAAAAATGAGATTAAACCCTTTTTTTTTTCTCTTTTTCACTTATCTCTCTCATCTTTAGATTTATTGAAATCAATAATTTAAAAAAAGTATAAAACTTTTTAGTTTCACACTAATATAAAGTTGATCACTCCTCCTCTCTCTCTCTCTCTCTCTCTATATATATATATATATATATATATATATATCTTTGATTTAGGGGAAACTCAATAATTTATATAAAAAAATGAGCTACCAAATTCTAATCATTTGAAGATATAATAAAGGAATGATTTTAATATGAATTAAATCCTAAACCATAGCAATGTTTATTAGAATCTATGCCAAACATAAAAAATTACTTACAATACAATCGATGAAATTTTTAAATTTTGTAAATAAATTTGAGGATTGACACAACCTCATAATTTTTTTTTTTGGCTAAAATCCTCATGATATATTTTTAAAAAAATTAATATAACTTATTTAAAATGCATATAATAGTCTTTTAACCTTGAATGTAAAATTTAAAAATTTTATCAGCATATATGAATTACTTATATTTATAACATATAATCCGTATAAAAGTAAAATCATCCATTTTATCATTGAAAAATTACATATCTTATATATAATTTTAAAAAATTTTAATATTTATCTTTTATAATGCACTTTTAACTCTCAAAAAATAAAAAGAAAATATCAAAAGAATTAACCAAACAATGAGCAAAGTAAACTATTTTTCTAAACTTTTTGCACATTAATTTAACCAATTATTATTTCAAATTTTCATTCAAGGTTTTTTCTTCTTGTTTTATTTTTTTCTTTTTACTTGTTCAAGGTTCTTAGCAGACAATTTTATCTTTTTTACTGTGTGTTTGGATTGAGGAGAGAGGAAGGAAAGGAGAGTAAAAGAATGTAACTGAAACAAAATCCTCATTCCCTTGTTTTGATAAATTTTTAATTTAAACAAAGGGAAAGAGGTGGAAACCAATTAACTTTTGGTTTCCCTTCTAAACTCAATTTTTTTAATACTCCAATTTGGAAGAAAAGCTAGGAAAAAGAAAGTTGAAAAGTTTTTTTTTTTTTATAAAAGACTATTATATTCATTTTTTTATTAATACTAAAAACTTAATAAAAAAACTTAAGCAGCTCACAATCATCTTATAATTTTTTTAAAATCATTTTTTTTTTCAAGTAAGTTTTATATCTCTTCCAATATAAAATTTTTTTATAATTTTTTGGTGATTTGATTTTGATGAATTATTGAATATAAATAAATATATTTTTTGGATTTATGAGATGACAGATAGCTCAAAATCCATATGAAATATTTCATGTTTTACTTGATTAAAAATTATTGATATATCAACAATTGTGAGGTAAGACAAGATAAAAAATATATCATGATCTAAGAGTGCTTTAAAATTACAGATAATAAAAAGTTATAATTAAAAAATATTATTATAATAAATTATTTATTTATTTTTACTTTTTATTCAAATAATAATTGTTGGAATTCTTTTTTTTATTTTATTAATTTTAATTATCTAAATAAAAATTATATGTACTATTTTCTTTTTCTTTAAAAATTATTATTATTATTATTATTATTTTTATTAATATTTATTCAAATATAGCGTTAGGTTTTTTTATATATTTCCTTTCAAACCTTTAAAAAACGACAGAGATTCGGACATGGGCCCACCACATTTGGGCCCCACGCGTCATTTCGCATCACCTCCCTTCATTTGTTGGGTACAATCAGAAACAAAAGTTTTAATCAAACCACCATCATCCGCCACGTGGAAACTTTAAACGATTAGCTTTGTCTTTATGCTGTAACGCTAGCGTGGCCGGTTAAGCTAACATAATCGGTTGTGGCAGTGACTGTTAATTTTACATATTTGTCGGTTTATGAATACTGACAAATGGCTACGATTAAATCAGGGAACTAAAAAATATATTTACAAAAAAAAAAATTATTTTTTATAAAAAATCACATCTTGAAAATAAAAAAATATTGTAAATTTAAATTTCAAAATTATAAGATGATATATTTTAAAATGAGAGGGATTAACTTAAATCATAAAATTTTATATTTTTTTAATTATTAATTTTAATAAATTCAATTGATGAAATTAATTAATTTTTTCCTTTAATTCTTCAATTTTTTAAATTTATTAAAATTAAAAATTAAAATATATATATAATTTTTAATTTTTATATTAGTATAAATTAAATCTTCTTCATTTTAAAATTAATTATGAAAATTTATCGAGTTACATTTTGAATTAAAAAATTATTTTTACTACCAATAATTATCAACTTAGTAAATACAAAGAAATTTAATAATGCAATATACATATATATATATATATATGTCTTCAATTACTTAGTTTAGTGACCAAACAAGCTTTAAAAAAACATAAGGTTGACTCCAACATTTTTCCCTTCTCCCTTAAAGGCTCTGCCTTCTTGAAACCAATATATATATATATATATATATATATATATATATATATAGGGTTACAATAATTCAGAATAATATGATGGGTAAGTTTACATTTTGACTTTATTTATTTGGATAAGGGATCAACGTGGACTAAAATTAATGATTTTTTACGTGTTTTGATAAGAGTTTTTTAAAATGAAATTTTTTACAAAAAAATATTATTCTTTTTCGTCTCAAAATTTTAATTTTTTTGAAATATTTTAAAATTATATTTTTTTAATATCTAAAATTCTTATTATTTTATATTTCAAAATTATATTTTATAATTTTTTACTTTTTAATATTAAAATTCGTAAAATTTTAGTTTTATAAAAAATTTAAATTTTAATATTAAATGCATTAAATTCAAAATTTTTTCTTAAGCTCAGTGAAAGTTAATACAATCTAAATATTTTGAAAAGGAGAGAGTATTTTTTTTTATAAAAAATCACGTCTTGAAAATAAAAAAGATATTATAAATTTAAATTTCAAAATTATAAGATGATATATTTTAAAAGGAGATAATTAACTTACACCATAAAATTTTACACTTTTATTAACTATTAATTTTAACAAATCTAAGGATGAGATTAACTCATTTTTTTCATTTGACTCTCCAATATTTTAGATTTATTAAAATAAAAAATTAAAAAAATATGTAAAACTTTTTAATTTTTACATTAGTATAAGTTGATCACTCTTCATTTTTAAATTAATTATGTAAATTTATTGAGTTACATTTCGAATTAAAAAAATTATTTTCACTATCAATAATTTTCAGCTTAGTAACTGCAGAGAAATTTAATAATGCAATATATATATATATATATATATTTATATATACACACATGTTGGGTCACAAGCATTGAGAATAATATGATGGGTAAGTTTATATTTTGGCTTTATTTATTTGGATAAGGGATGAACTTGGACTCTGATTAATGATTTTTATGTGTTTTGATATTTTTTTAAAGAAAAATTTTTGATAATTTATTTATACCAAAATATGAATCTATATATTCATATTAAAAAAAAAGATAAAAATAATAGAATAGTTGTTCTTCTCATGTTTACCATATTTTGTTAAAATTACAAATATAAAAGAAATTATAATCGTAATCAAATATTATCATATTTACTATATTTCTATTCATTAATTGGTGTAAAGAAATATACATTGTAGAAGAAGTGTTAATAGTTGCTTTAAAGGAAAAGAAAATTATTACTATAATCTTATTAATATATATTTTATCATATAATTTGTATTTTTGTTAAATTTTCATTTGAATTGATGCCTACTTAACTTACTACATCAACTTAGTGAGGGGCTTTTAGAATAGGATAGAATATAGATAATTAAATTTGACACACCCACTATGTGGGTGAGTTTTTTTTTTTTTTTGTAGAAAGGTGGGTAGTTTGTTTAAAAGTGGATAGTTATATTTTTTTGTTTAAGTGAAAAGACACAAATATATTTAATTTTGTATTTGTCATAATATCTTTTTTTGGTTTTTTTTTCTTTTTGTCTATTCACCAACTGAGTTTATATAACTTTATTCCCTTGAACCAGTTTCAAACAAGATTCTAAAATAATATATATTAGATTGGCATCGTGATCCTTTTTAATAATCATGAATTTTAAAAATTTTTATTATTCAAAATTCTAGGTTTAAAGTGAAATTTTAAAGTTTTCCAAGAAAAAAAATATGAAATTAAGGGGCAAATTGAATGAGTAGAACATGTAATAATTTTGTTGAAGCTTATATCATGAAAGTGTTTTTTATCATTTTTTTTATCTCCTTGAATCAAAATGATTAAAATATAAGTATTTTAAATTTAATTTATCTATATATATATATTATCATTTTATAATAAACATCTATACTCGAGGAAAGTGAATCTCTACTACACTTTGCTTTTGAAATAAGATTTCTTAAAATATAAGAGAAATTGCTTTTTTTTTTATTTTAATGAAGTTTATATTAATTGATCTTTATTTTTGATTTAATATGCTAAAAATCAATTACATGATGAAAGAGGAATGGAACCATACGTGTCTGCAATTTTTTGTCAAACAATAAGTACTAATTAATAATTACATTCTTTATTTTTCCTTTTTGGAAAAATTGCTAACTACTTGATTTCAAAAAAATCTGGTCACCATTCTATTTTCATTATGAATTTTTGGTATACTTTTGTTCTCGTTTTATTTTTCAATTAGCCATTATCAAATGCCGAACGACCTAAATAATTTATAAACTATTGCATAAAGCTAGATTTATTTAAAACTAAAATTTGAAATTTTTGATTTTTAATAAAATTTTAAGATTTAAACTTAAAATTTTATGATTAAGATTAAGCCTCAACTACTAAAGCTTATATATATATATATATATATATATATATATATAAAGTAGAACACATATAAATTTGTTTGATTGAGTCGATTTTTTTTTTTTTTTGGAGTTGTTTAAATCGAATTTGGATTTATTAAAATTTTTTTGACACGAAGTTAATTTCAGCATCATATATATATTTTTGTATTTTATTACTATATGAGATAATTAGTAGGGAGTGCAAAATTGTTTGAAATTCAAAATGGCAGTGTATGAAATTCTTAGACAAAATATCCTAAAATAATTAATGAATTTAGGTGGAGAAGTTTGGTACATAGATCTTTTCCACTCTTTTTGGGATGATTGGTACAAAACAAACTACCTCATTGCAAGTTGTGTTTCAAATCATCCCATGTGTTGATTTTTAGTTTAATTTTAAACATTTCTTCTCACATATTGCAATTAATGCATGAAGAAAATAGTTAATAATAATATACCCTTCATTTACTCACAAATTAAATAACCTCATTTACCTTAAAAGTAACTTTTTTTTTTGTTTTATGATCTAAGTTTTTTAATTATTATTTTATGGTTCTTAAAGTAGCTAATTAAATAACTAAACATGTTTTAAAGGATAAACACAAATTCATGAAATTTATCCCTAAAAATTATTATCGTATGGTCCTTATAATGCATCATAATCAAAAGCTAGTAAATTTTTTTGATCATAGTTATTTTATAATTAAAAAAAATTAAGATTTAAATTTGAAAATCTTGAATTTCAATATGTTACTAGTCCAATAAAGTTTCATATGTATCAAAGAAAAAGTTATCTAGAATTAGTGAAAGGAAATGGAAATGAATTTCCATGGCTACAAAATATTTTAGGTAGGCTCAATTTTGCACAATGAAAATAGAAATATGAAGGGTAAAAGAATTAATTGCAATGCAATTATCAAAGGCCCACTTCAAGAGAGACAACCAAAAGACAACTCTTTTAGTGATGGGATAGGGTTAAGGTGGTGTGCAGTCTAAGAAAAAAAAATGAAGGTAAGGAAAAGAAAAGAAGGCCACCAATTTTTTTTGTTTCACAATTTTTGTTAGTGAAAAAGCCCACCTACATTGAAGAGTGAGGGTGACATAACAATTAATTGATGGGACAAGTGTTTTTGTTGTTGGGGAATGTGGGTAGGCATGACAAGATTGGTGTCATTTTCAATGTTTGTTTCATCTCCAACTCTCTGTCTGATGCATTCATGTCTTTTTTGTAGCTTGCATGTCAGGTTAAAGGGTCGGTTTCTTATTGCTCTGGATTAGTTATCAGATTGTCTAAAATGCTTCACTACTTTGTGAGATTATCCCCTACTTCTTTCACTTTTATTGAAAAAAAATATAAAAATATTTGTGAGTTATTATTATTATTATTGAATATATATAATATTATTATTATAAAAAGATTTACTTATATCAATATAAATTTTATATTTTTCAATCATTAGACCAAAATTATAAAAATTAAAAAATTTATTTTGATCTAAGTTGTTTATGAGTTTAATTTTAATTGAAAAACAAAAAAAATAACATTTACATTGGTATAAGTGAATCTTATTCTTTTAACTATTATGGATTTTTTTTTTTTGCATTACATTTCGTGTGTTGAAATAATATTTTGAAATCAAATTTAAAAAAAAATTAATTCCATTGATTAAAAAAAAAGCTCTATTAAATTGTCAAATAAAGTTGAATGTTTTTAAAAAAGCCTTTTATAGGTAAAATTTTGAAGGCATCAAAATGATGTGGGAAAAATGTGCTTTTTTAAAATTGTTTAAAGAAAGAATTAGGCTGTGATAAAACCTAAAGACATTTTGACTGCATTTAAAAAATTTTAATAAAATATTTATGCTTAAAATAGAAAAAAAAATACATTTGAACACTGTACTTTTGACTCAAAGAATTAGATTCCGAAAATTTTAATTCTTTAACAATTTGAAAAATAATATACAAATTCATATCATAATTGAAAAATTGAAAAAGATTTACACAATTTCTTTTAATTTTCAATATTATTTGAACATTGAAGTGCATGGCAATGGCTCACCTTTTTCCATGACCAATGCTTTTCCTAAATGTTCATTTATAGTTTATAAGATTGGTACCTGGTCTATATCAAACAATTAATATTCGGAAAAAGATATATTTGTACTTCAAGTTAGCATTTTCATTTTTTACTAAACAAAATTTGTGAAATATTATTTCATTTCATGACCAATTGTGACAACTATTTTCATAAATAATTATATTTATTAATATTTCATAATTCATCTCTAACCCTAATTTTCTTTTTTTTTTCTATTAAAAATAAAAATATTGTAATTTAAAATTCATCTCTATGCTTAATTTAAGTTTAGATCTCAATATATTCCTAAATGTACACATTTAAAATCTTTAAACTATCATGAATAATTGCACAAAAACCATTTTTTGCTTTGTTGCATCAAATTTTAATGCACTAAAAAAATATTGGTCTAAAACTAGACCTATCAAGGACTTAATCAAGTGCTAAGTAGTTGGGCCTTTTTCATGCAACACATGTAATCAAATAGATTAAATTAATCTCAGTTCATCATCAAATTACCAATTAAATTTCCTAATCCAAGCATATTATCTCACTTTAATCTCTAATCTGTAAGCAAAGATTAGCACATTGATCTCTACTTAGGCTAAGACAAAAAACTCAATCGAAAAAGTCTGAAGATAAGTGTGTATGTTTGATTGTGTTATACAATTACATAATTAATACTTGATAAATTTAAAATTTATCTTAATTCATTTATATAATCATTTTAAGAGGTGACATAAAATGTGTCTAAAATTTAAATTTTGAATCTTTTTCTATCCCTAACTAGCTTTATAAAATGAAAAAAAAAAAAAAACTCAGGAAACCCTAATTTGAAGGGTAAATAGAAAATTTCACATTCTATATTAAGTAAAAGAGTTTGTTAATGGTATAAGCCGAACCGATTTCCAAGGATCAAATCTTGTCCCTAAGACCAAAAGATAAGGAAAAGGAAGAGTCATGGTGTTGACCAATGAACACACACCATGGTTAATTAATTGGTTTAAACAAAGCCAATTAAAAAAAAAAGAGTTAATTAACCATGGTTAGTACCGAAGAGTTAGGGCCTCGGACAAGATGAAAACTTCAACTGTAGTCAGCCTTGATTTCAGAGTACATGAAACTCGTGATATCTTCCACCAAAATATCGTGATATTTCAAGTTGAAAAAAAAAGCTTTATTTTTTGGGATTATCCAAATTATTTATTTAACAGAGATTTATTAATTATAAAAAGAAATTCTCTGCTTGTTTTTTATTATTTGGATGTTTCCTTTTCTGATCTGTATGTTCCCACTCGCTTCTTCGTCGCGTGGTATACACTTCTTGTCAAGATGAGCCTACAATCATGTGCTCTTTGACTAATATTTTGGGATATGTATTTTTTTATTTTCTTTTCTTTAATAGATTGTCGTTTAATTATCTTCCCTTATATCACCAAAAATATTACAATAATATTAACATTAAAAATAATATTTCAATTATAAATAAAAATAGTACCATATATTTTCATAAAAAATAATCTTACTTACATATATTTTCATCTCTTATTTTTAATACTATGCCACGTGTATACTATCATGTAAGCATCATTCATTTGTTATGTCTGATGTTAATCGTTTTTTACTATGGATGAATGTATTTTAATTATTCATAAATTTAGGTATTTATAAATCTATGATATTCATAAGCTCAATTAATTATAAATAATTGTACTTCAATTATAAATAAATGTACTTCGTCTTCTTTTTATTTAAAATTTGTGTATAGATTCATATTTACTATTAATTAATTATAAATTAAATTCAAATTAAATGAATTTAACTATGCACAAATTTAATCATCATGAATTTATAATATTTATGAATCAATTAATTATGAATGAATGTACTTATGTCATGTTTGATGCATAAGGTGATAGATAGGATAAGATGATAACTATCTTATATTGATGTTTTATATCATGTTTAATGCATAGGATGATGGATAAGATGAATGATAATTATCTTATATTATATTTGGTTTATTTCTAAAGAAAGGGAAAATGATTGTAGAGGATTAATCAATCTTTTTGATATAGGATGATTCAATTATCTCAAAGTAAAAAAAATATTTTTAATTCATAGGATTGAATTTACATATGCTATTATACCCTTAAAAATATATTAATAATTTAAATTATATAAATTTTAAAAAATGATAATTTTGACCAATAAATAAATTATCCTATCTTGATCCTTGTTTACATCAAACATAAGATAATATGACATTATTTAATTTAATGCTAATCATAATATCATCTTATCTTATTTTATCATAATCTTAAGCATCAAATACACCCTTAGTGTTTAATATAATTTAATATTAACATATTTATTAAATAATATAAATACACATGAATCAATCAATGTATTAAATTTGCAACAATACATGACATAATATATATATATATATATGTATGTATATATAAGTGTACATAATAGTGTTAAAATCCAAAGAAGTATAATAAAAAAAGAAATTAAAATTAAAATTAAAATATCACACAAAGAATTTATAAAAGGTCCTAATCATCAAAATTTTAATTCATAGGTGGTGTGTATTTTTAGTTTTACACGAATCAAACATTAAGATTCCAAGAGAACTAGAATTTAAGAACACCAATTTTATTTATTGCATCTCATATGAAAAATGGATGTGATCTTCAATCACTATGATTAAAAAATATTTAAAACTTTTGTCATACAAACAAAAATAGTATAAGGATGAATAAAGTTTATTAGAATGGGATAAAATGAAAATAAATAAAGTTTATTAGAATGGGAAAGTTTTAATTTGGGATTTAAATAAGTCTTCATGTAACCATTTTTAATAAATGTCCAAATTACAATCTACTTTGCACGAAAAAAAAAAAAAGAAAATTGGATTACCATCATATTTATTCTAACATTCAAAATGTTTAAATGAACAATAAACTACCACATTCAATTAACCAAACTTCATTTGGGAAGGATCGAATAATCCTTTACCAAAAAAATATTAATCCTCCTTATAATTTTTATTTCTTTTTTTATATAAAAATTAAATATGATATAAGATGATTATAGTATTCTTCAATTAATAATCCTATGCATAAAACATAACTTGAGTTTCTAAAATTATATAATAAAATGATATTATAGATTCAAATTTCTAATCCAAAATTGACTCAGAATTAATTTCTTGAAGTTGAAGTACCATTTTTGACGTATAATGTGATTTTATTGAAAATCTAACGAATTTCAACAAAAAAAAACTCTACCAAGAACTTAAATAATTCATCCTTTTTTAGTTCAAAGTTGAGACCAAAAAGCATAAAAAGAAAAGATTTAATTTTCCACCTAAAAGAAAAAAGAATTATTTTGAAAGAATTGAAAGTGTAACTCACGCTTGGGTGATGGAGAGTAGAGTGGGGAAGAAACCTAAAATATAAAAAAAATAATAATTAGAAGAAGAAGAATTAATACTAGTATATTAAATAAAAAAAAAGGAAAAAAACAAAAGAACAGAAAAAAAAAAAGGCAAAATCACCTGAATTTGTCTTTGGTCTTGGAATCTTCGCCATTCATATGATCACTAAAAAAAACCTATTTTCACTAAAAGAAACCTATTTACTATTTTTTTCAATTTATTTATATATTTTTTGTTCACAGGTTTTTTGGTCTCTCCACCACAGTCCTCTGGTCGGCAAACAACACAAAATCTTCAATGTTAAAATCTCTCCTCTTTCTTTTCCCTTCTTTAAAACTCTCACTTTCTCTTCACTTTCCCTTAACTGAAAGACCTTTCTTTCTTTCTTTTTTGTTTTTCCCTTTCTGAAACTGGGTTTCTCTTCTTTTTCTCTTCTCTCTTTTCCTTCATCCCAAGTCTTTGTATTGATATATCTCTCATTTCTGTTTTAGCCTTAAAAGGGTTCAGTTCTTCTTGCATTGTTGTGCTTCTTTTGGTTCATTTAAATCAGGGTTTCCTTTTCTTTAGGTGGAAAAATATCTCCTTTTCTTAAAAGGTAAGGTCTTTTAACTCTTTTCTATTCTCTTTTTTCCTTTTAAGTGAATTTCTTTTTAATGGTTTTTTTTTTTTTTTTTTTTGTTGTTTGGAATATGGTGTGATACAACTATGAAAATTTCTGTTTTTCTTTGTTTTTGGTATTTTGTATATTTTTTGGGTTTTTGTTTATAGTGCTAATTTATTTTCTCATTTTGGTTGCTTTTTAGTTTATGAGATAATTTTTTCGTTCTGCCATTTAAGTAGTGTATTGACAATTTTTGTTTACCTAAAAACCTTTTTTTATCATTTTTTACAATATTTATTTGGTTTTTTTTTGTGTGTGTGTGTATACATACATATATATATATATATATATATATATAAGTTTGTTGCTTTACTATTTACTAAGATATGCTTTTAATTTTCTTGTATTAGCAGAATAATCTTCAAGTGAGAAAACAGAGCAAGGGAAGGATAGTTATTTGTATGCTTTAGATCAGCAGAACTGGAAAATGATAACAGTCATGGATTCTAGGAAAGGACTCATGAAGAATTCAGAAAAATGCTTAGATCCTCAACTCTGGCATGCCTGTGCTGGTGGCATGGTACAAATGCCATCAGTTAACTCCAAGGTGTTCTACTTCCCTCAAGGTCATGCTGAACATGCCAATGGGAATGTAGATTTTGGGAGTCTTGCGATTCCTTCACTTATCCTATGTCGAATTTCTGCCATTAAGTTTATGGCAGACCCTGAAACGGATGAGGTTTATGCTAAAATTATGTTGGTCCCTTTGAGAGAGAATGATTTTGGGTATGAAGATGATGGTTTTGATGGGAATATGGGGATGGAGAATCCTGAAAAACTGGCTTCCTTTGCTAAGACATTGACTCAATCTGATGCTAATAATGGTGGGGGTTTCTCGGTTCCGCGCTATTGTGCAGAGACTATATTTCCTAGGTTGGATTATAATGCAGAACCTCCTGTTCAGACCATTCTTGCAAAGGATGTGCATGGTGAGGTTTGGAAATTTAGGCATATATATAGGGGAACACCTCGTCGGCATCTTTTGACAACAGGGTGGAGTAATTTTGTGAATCACAAGAAGCTTGTGGCTGGTGATTCAATTGTGTTCCTGAGAGCAGAGGATGGGGATCTTTGTGTGGGAATTCGTAGGGCGAAGAGAGGAATTGGGAGTGGACATGAGTATCCATTTGGGTGGAATTCAGGGGGTGGAAGCTCTGGTTCACAATTTGGGGGTTATTCTCCATTCTTGAGGGAGGAGGAGAGTAAATTGATGGGGAAGGCTTCTAATGGGGATCTGAGGGGAAGAGTAAGGGCTGAATCTGTGATTGAAGCTGCTACTCATGCAGCCAATCAGCAGCCCTTTGAGGTTGTTTACTATCCACGAGCAAGCACTCCTGAGTTCTGTGTGAAGGCATCATCAGTTAGAGCTGCAATGCAAAGCCAATGGTATCCTGGGATGAGGTTCAAAATGGCTTTTGAAACTGAGGACTCTTCTAGGATTAGCTGGTTCATGGGAACAATAGCTACTGCTCAGGTTGTTGATCCTATCCGTTGGCCTAATTCTCCATGGCGTCTTCTGCAGGTAGTTTCAATATTCTCACAATTCATCTTCATAGTTTTACTCTGTAGATTGTCATTGATTTAGCAATTCTATGCCCTTCATTAGTGTCTTTCAGAATTCAACTTAGTCCTCAAAAGTTATAAGAATAGTTACATCCTTATATTCTAAGCAAGTTATATTCTGCTCATAGATTTGCTTCTAATATCTGTTTTTTGAATTAACATCTTGCAGGTAGCGTGGGATGAGCCAGATTTACTTCACAATGTGAAGCGTGTTAGCCCATGGTTGGTTGAATTGGTCACAAACATACCAGCAATCCATCTTAATCCTTTCTCACCACCAAGGAAAAAGATGCGGGTTCCACATCACCCCGACATTTCCTTACTTAGCCAAATTGCAATGCCATCATTTTCCAGTAACTCTTTTAGGTCTAGCAGCCCCGTATGTTGCATTACAGACAACATTCCTGGAGGCATACAGGGAGCCAGGCATGCACCATTCGAATTATCTTCATCAGATCTCCACTCCAACAAGCTGCATTCGGGTCTGTTTCCATTTGGTTTTTATCAACTTGATCGTACTTCCCAACCAACTAGACACTCCAGTGACAATGGGAACAATCGGGATATATCTTCCTTGCTAACAATGGGAAATCCTACCCAGAGTTTGAAAGAAAGCAATGAAATAAAGACACCCCATATCTTATTGTTTGGTCAACTCATTTTCAGTGAGCAGCAGGCTTCTCAGAGCTGCTCAGATACCGTTGGAAACAGCTCCTCAGACGGGAATACAGAGAAGACTGCAATTTCTTCTGATGGCTCTGGATCTGCATTACATCAGAATGGTCTAGAAAATTCTTCAGATGAAGGGTCTCCTTGGTGCAAAGAGCATAAAAAACTGATCTAGGGTTGGAGACTGGTCATTGCAAAGTATTCATGGAATCAGAGAATGTGGGAAGAACCATTGATGTTTCAGTTCTTGGATCATATGAAGAGCACACGGGAAGCTGACCAACATGTTTGGCACAGAAAGTTTGGAGATGCTGAGCAGTGTGCTCAACCTTTATGCTGCCATTTCTGTTAAACACACAGGAGATAAGCCCTTCAGGTACTGGTGATTCCTTAGCATCATTCCTTTTGATGTTAATTATGTTTTCTTATTGTTTTCTGTCTTGGCAGTGAGTTTCTGAAGACAGCAAGGAGGCTAACAATTCTTATGGATTCAGGAAGTGACAACATAGGAAGATAGAGACCAAGGAATTTTCGCTAATTGTACAGTTTTGGAAGCCTTTGGTTTTGATTTTCATTTCATTTCTTCGTTGGTAGTTGTGGGAAAGCTCCACTTCACCCTTTCTTAGGATACTGAAGACCACATTTTGTTGCTTAGCTTAAATTTTCTTTGGACGGTAAAGGATCCATTTCCTTCGTCTTATTTTCAAATTCGAGTCCTAGAAACTGTAAGCTTATGTCAGAAAAGGCGCAGACCGCCATTTTGCTCCTCATGGAATGTAGGGCTACAACATGTTGAATAAATATCCTTAATGATACATCAATATTTGTCTCTTTGAAAAATCCGTCCCATCTTTGCATTTAGCATGGAGTTTCTGACATTTGATTCAGTAGATTCATGTTGTATGAAGAATTCCTAATGGTTGCTTCAATGTATGCAGACTATAGTTGGAAAAGTCATAGAACTGTTTACTTGTTTCATGTTTTTCTTTTTCCCTTGCTAAGCAATGAAACCATTTTCAATTTGATTATGTAGCCATTGACAGTCTGGATTTTGGATGGTCATAGTCTGATAAGGTGTTCTTCTTTGAACATTGCAAGAATCAGACAAAAGCATCCTTAACCACCTGTTCTTAAGTGGTCTTAGACTTTGAAATAACCTTCTAGCAACCACAAAAGTCAATGTTTTCAATAACTTAATTCAAGAGAACCCTAGAACCATAGACTGAAACAGATTCATATTCAGTAACGAGTGCATTCTCACCCCAACGGAACAATAGTCAATCTTATGTTGAACAAGCCGAGGAATCCACTTTCACCGCATTGGCGATCTATTATCGAATACAGCCTTGGTTTAAGCAATTTTGCCATGTCAAGATGAAAATAAAATACAAAGACAAAAGTTGCTATCCTCAAATGCTTGAAAGAACCATCTTTGCGGACGATGGGGTTTGCCTTGTAAGACATTTTAATATTTTAGAGAGTAAAACTCGGATCCTATCCTATGTGACCAAAAAAACAGGGAGAGGTGGGAAGGGGAGGGGATTGAAATTTGATAATGTTGAATTTCTGTTGAGATTATGACAGAACACACAGGGATGGACGAATGTGGTTTGCCTTGGATTGAAGCTAGGATTATTGAGGCTAAGACATTTTAATATGTTTACAGAGTAAAAGTTGGATCTACTTTTGACCAAAACAATAGAGGCAGGTGAGAAGGGGAGGAGTTTGAAATTTGATAATATTGTGAAACAAGAATGACGATTTTGCGGAATTTCTGTTGAGATTATGACAGAACACAACAGGGATGGATGAGCCAAGCCGGGTCTCAAGGCACATCGGTTGTGCAAAGATTATCTTTTGCACATACAAATCCTAGAGATTGTTAAATAAAGCATTTTAACCAAAGTCAACTCCCCCATGCAATGTGCACAGATTCTCTCACATACATGCATTTGAAAATTAAAATTTATTTAATTTTACGAAAAATATGGGATAAATAAATTATTCATACTTTCGAGATAAAATATAACGTATTTTATAAAAATCATAGTTTGAAATTAACAAATTTATTGATTAAGTTAATGCATCTTAAAATCATACATAACTTGTATATTTGATGAATTAATATTAAGTGGTAACTTTCTCCATTTTTTTCAAGTATATGATTTTTTAAGGTCAATTGTGGTATATATTGGCAACCATAATTTCTTCTTACAAGCATATGATTCAACTTTTAACATGGTTTTGGGGTTTGAATTCATTAATGGGATTGAAAGAATTGTACAAATTTAAAAAATGACAATCTTCATTGAATCCAAATAATATCAAATGGGTTATGAAAAACTTTCAATTTTCATAAAAAGGAAAATTATCTATAATTAGCTTAGTTCAAGTTTGCATAATGAACTAATTGTTACATTTTATATATTTTTTAAATATTAATTTAATGAAAATTTTAAACAATTTGTTGAAATCCATGCACACGTGCACAAGCACAACCAACCATAAGTCTTGGGATATTTTAAAGTAAAAAATGGTTTTAAAATTTCAACCATAAAAGCTTGACTCTTGTGCTACACAACAACGTAAACAAAAACATTGGGATTTGAATCAAAACAAGTGGTTTTAATCAAACCAAATTGCTTAACCAGCTGGGGTTAAGAGTTTTAAGGATAGCAGGTCAAATAGGCAAAGGCACTGAACTGGCTTCACCTGGAATTGCACAAGGCAGACAAAGATTCGTGAGTCAAGGAATGCTGGCCCCACTCTTTTTGTCAAGTCTTAAGTGACAAGCTATTGACATAAGAAAAAAATTAGACCAAACTTCAATTTTCTCTCCTTTAAACAGTTCTAAAAATAATTCAACTCTTGGATTTGCTAAATTGAAGTTCTCTTGATATTATCGTGTGTTTTTCTCTTTTACAATACTTATCAGTTGATTTATTCAAATGAACAATGAAAATTTTTGATGATATTAAAAATTACGATGATGAAAAAAATTAATTATTATAATAATAAAATTGGATATTATAATTAAACTCTTAATGATTCACGTACTTTTCTTAAATGAAAATTGATTTGTTATGATTTATTTGAAAAAATATTAGACTCCAAATCTCTATATATAAAATATATATGCCATTGATTCAAGTGTTAGATGCTATAGAAAAATAAGTCAAACTTTTGTTGATTTTATGAGTTGCTTGGAATAAGGGATTTTAGGGCAAAAAACTGAGGGTGTCTTTGCTTTTTCTTTTTTTTTTTTTTTTGGTTTTTAAGATGGATATTTCAACTAAAAAAAAAAAAAAAAAGAGGGCGATCTTTTTCCTCCAAATTATACATGAGAAATATGTGTATGAACTATAAAGAAAAGTAAATTGTGTTACCTCGATCATCCATTTTGGAACAAACTAAAAAGAATGGTCAAATTTTTTTAGAACAAAATTTTGGTTTTGAGGTTTTTTGTAATATGATGTGTTAATTTGGAAAAAAGTAAAATCTTGATGGCTGGATCAAAGTTTTACATGCTATGACTTACTTTTATTTTCAAGATTTTGCAATAGATATTACAAATTTGCAACAAGCTTTCCTTCTCTCTTAATTTTTTTTAAAAAAGAAAAAAAATTAAAATAGCCAATTAGATGCTTAATGGTAAAGAAGAGATCATAAAATCTGCAAATTGTAAGTTTAAGTTTTATTGTGTTAAATTTGTTTATTTATATTTTAATTTGTTCGTTGATTTGTGTGATTATTAAAAAATTTTTAATATATGAATGTAATATTTTATTATGATTATAATTTATAATTATAATTTTATAAAAAATTATAATTTATAATTTATAATTATAATTATAATTTTATAAAAAATTAAAATAATTTTTTTTTATTTTGTCAAAATCAATATAATATATACCTCTTTTACGCACAACTAATCGTTACACATGTCACATGTAATTTAATTATAGGACACCAAAAAACATTGCTAGAAGATTACAGAAGTAAAATGGCTGGCATGCTTTGACATTGCAACTCTTGGATCAAGATTGGCACAAAGAAAAAAAATTATGTTTTTTATTTTCTAATAAAACAGACATCGCAATTTGACAGACAACACATAATATCCATCCATGTCTCCACTAGAAGAATTGAACTTCAAATCACTAATTAAGGTGACTCTAAAGAAAAATTTTATAATTAATGTATTGTCTTTTTTAACTGGATGCGGTTAACATGTGTCTATAGACACTGATTAAGAATTATTTGATTACTATTTTAATTTTTTTGTATTTAATGCGTTGCTTTTGTCAAATTCAAGAAAAAATAATGTATTAATTGTACTTTTTTTCTTTAAGGTTATCATCTAATTAAGTTTCTATACATATGGGTTACATTTCTCTTGTTGAATTTTATAAAAATGCATTAAGTGAACCATTTTCTAAAAGTCAATATTTTAACTAACTTTGACAAGTGTATGGAAGACCCTCTAAACCCACACCATTTAATCATTAATACAAAATCCAGTCTTTATTATTAATTAATGATTTAAATAAGATTATTCTATTTTTATCTGTTCCACGAAAGTAAAGATAGGGTTAGCTTTTCTAGACAAAAAGAAAAAATTTTGTCAACATGAATTATAAATGCAAATTATGAGGTTAGGACAAAGTGGTTGAATGTGATATTCAAAGTGGCATTGAATGTTTAAATGCGGATTTCTATAGACAAGAAATTTGAGTGAACATTGATTGTTTGAATGTTTGGTTCAGAAACCAAGGGCCAGAATTCCCATTATATGTATACGGTCTAGGAGTCAAACCCCCAGGAAAATTATACTATTTCAGACATGGGATTTGAAAAGTCTCCTACTTGTTTTCAAGTTTCCTACGCATGCAAATAATTAAAGTGGCATGGGAAAACACAACCAGACCATCAAGATTTTAACCATTTAATTAGTTTAGGTTTAAGAGTGAGTGGTTTTGTCATGTGCAAAATTAGAAATGGAAAAAATTGATTTAAAATCATAATATTTCATTTGGTCTGGGTTGATATTTTATTTGGTTTAAATTAGATTTGAATATTAAATGTATATGTTAAGTTTGGATTGAACTTCGAATAGGAAGATAAAAAATGAAAAAAATGAATTGAACCAAATTATATATTTTTAATAGTTTATATATTTTTTTTAAATTTTTATAAATAAAATAAAAATATTTTATTTTAAAATCAATTTAAATATACTAAATTATTTATATTAAATAAATATATATAAAAATAAAAATTTAAAATTTAAAAGTCGATAAATTGAATAGAAAAAAGTAAAACAGTTTAGTTTGGATCGAATCATATAAAAGATCTGTTCCAATTTGGATCAAATTTTAAGAATTTATAATATTATGAATATCAAAAAAAATTGAACCGAATCAAATCTAATTCAAATTGTTATCACCCTAAGCAAAATTATATACTTTTGAATATGAAATAATTTTGATTTATACAATTATCTTAAAAAATAATATTAATAAGTTTAAGATCTAAATTTATTTTATATTTCCAATTGAAATCCTTTTGTAAAAAAATACAATATTTTATGAATATGCAAAATTACAACCTAAGATACATTGTAGTTGTCCATCAAAACATAACTTAGGTGTCCATTTTGTTAGGAATAGTGATTCAAATCTCATAATAGATTTATTTGAAATTAGTTAGATATTACTTGATAGACAAGAAAATTAAAAAAAAATTTTTAATAAGAATGTGTCAAACGTATAGATCCGTAGATCTACTACTAGATATGAATTAAAAGAGTCACTATTCATCTTTTTTGTTTAGGGGTGATTAGATACTTAATCGAATTCGTCTCATTTAAATAGGATTTTCAAGATTAACTTAGGTATATTTAAATAGTAGATTTTAGTCCACGAAATCAGATTTCAGATTCGAAAATATAGTTACGCGTGAAAAAAGTTATAACAACCTCACAGCACCTATCTAAATGATAGTACTAATTTAATTTCAAATTATCCAAGCTTTAATCATATTTATGATTTACCAAAATATTTACTATTAAAAATTAATATTAAAATTGTTCTAATAGTTTGGTAATAATTTAAGATAATTTTCTCACCTAAAAAATATTCATAAAGACTAGTGTTTCACCTTGAAAAAATCATCGTTAAATTCATTTAAATTTTAGTTAAAAGAATAATCAAGTAAAATCTTTCAATAATTTCTTTAACCGCACCATTTATCATTAATACAAAAATCCAGTCTTCATTATTAATTATGATTTTAATACATTATTTACTTTTATTTCCCAAAAAATACGATAGAGGTAGTTTTTCTAGAACAAAAAAAAAAAAACCTTTTGTCAACAGATATTAAAAATGGTAATTATGAGGTTAGACAAAGTGTTGAATGTGATAAACAAAGTGACATTGATGTTTAATGTAGATTTCTATAGCAAGAAATTGGTGACCTTGATGTTTAATGTTTGGTTAGAAACCAGGATCCAAGAATTCTCTATATGGTCTAGAAGTCAACCCCCAGGAAAATTATAGTATTTCAGACATGGGATTTGAAAAATCTCCTACTTGTTTTCAAGTTTCCTATGCATGCAAATAATTAAAATGGCATCG